>ONZH01008165.1:0-22854 GCA_900303285.1 Rhinella marina
CCTCCTCTTTATTAAGTAAGGGGTCTATATATAGGTGTTCCCAATACGCCATAAATAAATTTGGGAAACTTGGTGCAAATTTCCCATTGCCGTACCGGTGGTCTGGAGATAAAAACGCTCCCCATACCAGAAATTAGTTGTGGCTGCAAATAATCAATACAGTCTAAAATAAATATTTTTGTTTTCTTTTAGTTCATTATCCCCATTCAAAAAAATGTCTTACCGCTTCCAAACCTATTGTCTTAGGGATAATGGTGTACAGTGATGTAACATCCACTGTCACCAAAAACATATCGTCTGTAAACGCTTGTTGTTCTTTGAGTACCTTCAAAACCTTTAAATTCCTTGAAAGCAATGTCTTTCAAAAGATAATACGTTTTGCAAAAAAAAAATACAGGTTATTAAATTCAGAAGACATATACATATACCCACAAAAGCAGCTATGGTCATTAGTGAAGAATTCAAATGAGAGTCCAGAGTCTCAGCAGATTTGTACCTATGACACTGGCTGACCTGTTGTATGTCTGCTCTTGGCAGCTGAAGGCATCTGTGTTGGTCCCATGTTCATATGTGCTCGCATTACAGAGAAAAACGATATTTTCGTATATGCAAATGAGCCTCTAGGAGCAACGAGGGGCATTGCCATTACACCTAGAGGCTCAGCTTTCTCTGCAACTGCTGCTGAGCATCTAGGTGTCTGATGTGGACCCATTCACTTCAATGAGGCCGCAAAAGATGCGGACAGCAAACCGTGTGTCGTCCACATCTGTATGTCTGTTCTCTGGCACCCACAGAACATGTCGTATTCTTGTCCGTTTTAAGGACCAGGATATGAATGTTTAATGGAGGCCAAGAAAGCAAATGGCAAAATGCGGAAAGCACATGACCGATATCCGTGTTTTGCGGAACACAAAACACGCTACAGTCGTGTGCATGAGCCCTTTCCTTTGTCAAAGATGTTGGAAAAAATTGTAGAAACCCAAGATGGACCAAATTACACCCCTTTTTTTGACAAATTTTTGGCTGCGATTAGTAAATCTGTGCTTGCATGTGTAACCGTAGCATTAGTTTTTCTAATTGTTTTGCAGGAAATTTTCTTTGTTTTCTAGTCATCTTCGGAAAAGTGCAATATGGCCTTCTGAAGAAATTTATAGACGTCAGTGTTTATTGGCCGTCACTGCTTCAGTTATTTTGTTCATTGTTGTTTTTAATGTCCTTTCACTGTATAAATAACTGTTTGATACTGGAGCTAAAGCAATTCTGTTTTCCTCTGAAACAGCTCTAAAGTTCGGATTCAGTCATTCCTGAACATCTTTGCAGATTTCTAGAATTTCAATGGGCTTATGAATTAAATGAAGAATGGACTCATTGTTTTGAGGTTATATACTCATTGAACATTGAAATGCTGAATCTAATATGCACCAAGTTGTTTTTGTAAGTAATAATCATTCATGATATTTTATTCCCCAAAACAATGCCAGAAAGAATGTTAGATATAATAGATGATGGGATTGATTTCTGATGCTTCTTATTTTCTACATTTGCCTTCTTCTGCCAGTAGAAAATTACCAAGTAAATTTTATTTATATAATTCTCATCTGGATTACCTTATCCCCTTCCCGAACTATGATAAAATTGTATGCCATGGTCGGCTGCTAATTCCCGCAACCTGATATACATTTTCATCATGGTGATCTTGTGAGTGCTGTGGCAAGTGCAGCTGCAGGTGTCGGGCTGTAATACGCAGCTCTGCTCATGTTTCAAATGCCAGGATCGGAGATAATTCTGATCCAAGCAGTCTAAGGCCTCTTTCACACTAGCGGCAGCACGGATCCGGCACCTAAAGGGTGCCAACGGATCCGTGCTGCCGCTGATACATGTGTGGAGCCGGAGCAGCGCTCCAGCCCCACACATGTTGACAGACATTGGGACAGAAATACATACAGACATACACACACAAACACATACATACTTACTCCAGCCCGGGACGCCGGCAGCACGTCTTCACGCGCCTCCTGCGCGCAGTGATGACGATTTCCCACAGCGCCCTCTGCTGGGCGCAGTGGGGAAACGTCATAGCTGCGCGCAGGAGGCGCGTGAAGACATGCTGCCGGCGTCCCTGCCTGGAGTATGTGAGTATGTATGTGTATGTATGTATTTCTGTGTAGCCGGATCCGGAATGACCCCCCATTGCAAGTCAGTGGAGGACAGATCCGGATTACTGGTGTGTCACACCAAACGGATCCGTCCCCATTGACTTGCATTGGGGGTCATTCCGGATCCGTCTTGGTGCGGATGCTTGGACCGGAGAGGAAACCGCAGGATGCTGCGATTTGTTCTCCGGTCTGAAGACGGAACGGAATGCTTTCAGGAGCATTCCGTTGTCTTCAGTTCAGTTTTGTCCCCATTGACAATGAATGGGGACAAAACTGAAGCGTTTTTTTTCCGGTATTGAGCCCCTATGACGGAACTCAATACCGGAATTTAAAAATGCTAGTGTGAAAGTAGCTTAACCCGTTACCTGCTGGGTGCCAATGGTTGCTTTGGCACCCTGTGGGCCTAGAAATTGCCTACAAATCTGCCATGTAAACTTGCCTATTAGACCCTGCCAGAGGTATTAATGTACAAAGGAGAACATTACTGCACTAAGGCGGCATTAATGTAGTAAGAAAGACTTTACTGCACTAATGGGGTCATTACTGTATTAAAGAGAGGCTAAAGGGGACATTTACTGTATTAAGTGGCAGTAAGGTGAATATTACTATACTAAGGAGCATTAAAGAGATTTTCCAGGATTTACATATTGATGGCCGATCCTTAGGATACATCATCAATATCAGATCAATGGTCCAACTCGTGGGACCCCCACCAATCAGCTGTATGAGGCTGAGGCACTCCACAAGGTCTAGGCCATGTGACGTTGCATTCATGTGAATGGGGCTGATCTGCAATACCAAGCACAGCGCTGTACATTTGATAAGAGCTGCAAGGAGGCCGTGGCGCTTACATCTCGGAGGAAGTGTAAATTCACTTAATCACTGATGATAGCTGAATGGACTGTAACTCCTGCCAAAGTTGTCTGTAATTGCCGTGAAGTGACTGAGAAGTTATGCATTAAATTTGAATAAAAATGTAAATCACTATGTAGACATTTGGTTTTACGTGTTGTGAAAGAAAATAATAAAACTCGTGGATGAAAACATTCAAATGTCCAGAGGGGTGGAGATTGAATATTTTTTAGTGATTGCGCCTGGGTTTCTACAAATACCGCTACAAAACTGGGCTTACTGTCTTGTCCAAGCTGCAGCTAATTTTTATCTGCTACAAAAGGCAATATAATCTGCCCTGTCAAAGTACGGTACATATAGTAACTAAAGCTCTCTACTGTCTGGTAAAATAAATGATCAGAGATATGTCGTTGGATGTACAAAACAATATTAAACTGAATGCAGAATGTACTTTGGTGGCTGACCAATCATGAAGAAACTGTTGCAAAACTGCACCCTCCTGCTGCCCTTGACAATGGTATTCTGTATCTAAAAGTAAATTTGGTTATCAACTCTAAAACTGTAAAATTTGATTGAAGGACAAAGGACCTGTTAACTTAGGCCGATATTAGACATGCATGAGTCAATGAACAGTAAAATGCTGAACTCTGTTAACACAAGTTGTAAAAGTTAACTACTGAAGTATAACAGCAGCAGTTTCTCTATTGGATGCCTCATAAAATTGAATCTCTGCATTTTCTAAGAACTGATTAGTAGAAATTCACTGGGTATTAAAGGGGTTTTCCGAGATTTTTTTTTTTTACTGATGGCCTATACCCCAAATCAGCTGCTTGAGAAGGCATTGGCACTCCGACATGCTCATGTGTCACGTGGCTAAGGAGCAGCTCAGTGCAATATCAAGCACAGACGCTATACAGTGTACAGCACTGTGCGAGGCGGCCACTGGGCTCACAGGAGCGCTGGTGCTTTCTGAAACAGCTAATGGGTGGAGTTCTCAGGTTTTGGACCCCCACCAATCAGATACTGATGACCTATCAAGAGGATAGGTCATCAGTAAAAAAAATCTCAGAAAACCCTTTTAAAGGGCATCTAAAGCTTATAAAGGTCAAGTTCATAACAAAAGTGCTACTGGCCTTAGGACGTATGTCAAGAGATGCTCAGAACTGGAAAGGAGATATACAGTACTGGTGATAGACATTCTTCTGTCAAGAAGTGACATAGATATACTGTGAATGTACACCTACGGCATATACTGTGTGCCTGCAAATATTTCTAATAAGGAATTCGTGAAAAATAATTGGAAATGGGTAATGCTCTATTGCCCATAGAGCATGGAGAACCTACAGACTGTAATACTGAACTCTGCTGTACAGTGTCATGTACCTTAGGCAGCCAAACAGGAAGACATAGGGGCATATCCGCTCACGACATCAGCACAAAAGCCCACAGCTAGTCAGGCATTCACATTAGCACAGTCCAAACTGCTGAATCGCCGTGTGATGGAATAAGTAGTCGTGATATGATCTTCCTTCCACAGTTTGCAAGAAAGCTAGAATTTAGTTAAAGCTCTGGAGAAAACATTATGGTTTTATATGATAATTTAGCTACAAATTAGATGTGCCTGAAGTAGTCTAAAAGTTATCAGAAAATTACTTCTTCTATCTTGGATGCTTCAAAGATTAAAATCTATATCTCTTGGAGGAAAGAAAAACCTCTGCAGATCAGTGACTAATAATTAACAATACACAGGCTAATGTTGACAGAGCTACAGGTTTATGAACTCCAGCATCAGTATGTCTCATGAACCAAGGCCAAGTTTCTGCTTGGCAGGCCACAAATCTCTTCTTGGCAGCTTGTGCTAGAGCTGATTAGTGCTGACTATCCAGTGCCAGCAAAGGTATATTCACATATGGCAGATTTGCTGCAGGAATTGCTGTTACTGAAAATCACTGGTTTTAGCAACAAGCACATTGTTTTCAGATTAAACAGCCACAGAAATTTCTGCAATAAATCTTCTGCATGCGAATATACCCCTACTGTTCACAGACTGCTGCATTAAAGGGGTTATTTTGACGGTCAACCCCAGTCTGCTGTACCTGTTAAAAAACCCTGCACCTAGCGATATGCCACCAATGACTTAGATGACACTACTCCTTTAAGTGAGGTCAGAATTTCCTAAAGTGCTTTACATGATGTGCTCTGTGTGTTCACCATTCTGACACATGCACATAGTTTAACGTTTAATCCAGTCTTTGTGGACACGCTCAAGAACCACTGGTGAAACTTCTTCACAGCACTGTAGGATTCGCCATCTCAAGCGAGCCATTAAGTACTTCCCACCATTAAGTGACCCATCAGTGAAAAAAGGCCCTATGATACGAGTCATCCAAATACTACACCAAACCACAGCCTTTTTCCAACCAAATTGGAGGTAATTTATTAAAGGGGTATTCCCATCTCACAAATGTAGTTTGTATAGTTAGATATAGCCATACCAATATTATTACTAATAGAATGTATTTATATAAAATGTACCGTTTAGAAGATTTTCCTATTTGTATAGGCATTGTCCCACACACATCAGTCAGGCCGTTGCCCCTAGTTACAACCACCGCGGTCATGCAGTAGTGGTGGTCAGCTTGCTCCTTTTCAAACCTGCTCTGAGGTAACTGCTGGATTGTGAATGCACATTGAATCAGCATGCAGAGAAACATCTTAGGGTACTTCCACATCTGTGTTTTGGACGCTACCAGTCCAATAGTCAGGATCCGTCCAAAACGCAGACTTTATAAACAGATCCTGCTCCAAAGAGATGAATTGATCTTGGAACAGGATCCGTTTCTCTGGGTTTTGGAAGCGCAGACAAAAATGCTACAACCCTAAGATGTGTCTGCGTATGCTCATGTAATGTGTGTTCACAATACAGCAGTTACCTCAGAGCGGGTTTGAACAAGAGCAAGCCGGCCACCACTATTACATGGCAGTGGTCGTAACCAGGGGCAACGGCCTGACTGATGTGTGTGGGACAATGGCTATACAAATAGGGAAATCTCCTAAACGGTACATTTTATATAAATACATTCTATTAGTAATAATATTGGTATGGCTATATCTAACTATACAAACTACATTTGTGAGATGGGAATACCCCTTTAAGACTGGCGTTTTAGACGCCGGTCTTAATATCCCCTATAGCTGGCGGCGGATCCACCGCCTCTTCTAAATGTAAGACAGCTTCCTAGCTGTCTTACATTTAGACCATTTTCTACACATACACCAGGCGTAGAAAACGGTAAATGAGATGGGCCTGCTAGCCCGTCCCCACCACCCCCCGCTTTTTTAGACCTGGCGTGAGAGGGGAAAAGTCGCAGATTGCACCACAAAGGAGCTTTGTGCCCAATCTGCACCAGAAATAAGCCTACATGGCCCACATTGTTTATGATGTGTCTATCCATGATGTATTATAATTGGACCAATACCGAAGATTGTGGCGAGTGACCTCACCATTCACATAAAACAGTGCCTAGTAAGTGAAAAGAATGTGATGTGTGAACAATGGATCCAATTCTGATTGCTCCAAAGCCCATTCTGCAAACTACGTTGTCTGTCTAGGTTGTCTTCATTGAGGCGGTGCAGCACCTGAACTTTGTATGGATGCCATTTGTGATCATGAAAAATCTGCAATATGGAACGTTTACTGTCCCCAATAACCGTCTAGTACTGTGTTTCAGGCTTTTCACAAATTATAAAAGGACATCGGTGGCAACTTCCTCACTTGTGCCAAACTATGGTCATCCTGTCTGCTGTCTGTCAAAGAGGGATCTAATCACCAAACTTTGTGATGACTTTTTATACAGTTGAGTTTAAAATAGGATGTATTTCCAGGTGATTGCAAGTCTGCTGTGATGTCATGTATGCTCCTCCCTCCACACATGAGGATAATTTCTATGTGATGTTCCTTAGATAGCATCATAATTGTTCCCCTGTAACCATAACAGGCTCATTTGCATATAACAAAAACTAATTTTTCTAAGCAATACGTGCACATGGGACCAACACAGATGCCTTCAGCTGCCAACTGCACATGTAACAGGTCAGCCAGTTTAATAGGTACAAATCTGTTGACCGATGCTCTTTAACTCCTAAACAGGTAAAGACGTGTCAAAACTCACACTTTCTGTGTTTTTTGAGTACATTCTAGTAAAGACTGATATATTACATGATCCCCTTTCCATTGTAAAAAAAAAAAACAAAAACAGATGAATTCAATAAGGCAGATTTCAAAATGGAGGCCAAAAACATTTCCTCCGCCAAATAATGCAGCCTCCCTCACAATTAATACTTTCATACACTGGAAGTCCATTTTCTACAAATTACTCCAGTTAAAAGGCATGTGCCCAGACTTTTGCCTCAACCAGTATATAAGTGATATCTGTCATTCTAATCCCGCTTGTATTGATAAGCAGATACAATGCATTCAGAAAGTCTTCAGACTCTTTCACTTTTTCAACATTTTGTTATGTTGCAGCCTTGTGCTTAACCCTTAGGATACCAGGAAGCCGGGACACATAATCCCAGCGCCGTACTGCTACGGCGCTCTGATCGGGCGGGCGCAGGAGCTGCTCTTGTCCGATCAGCTACAGGGGTCCGGCAGTGGCCGATAGCCGGACCCCTGCTGTATGCACTGGCATCGGTGAAAACACCGATGCCGGTGCATTAACCCTCGCACTGCCGCGGTCAGCGCTGACCGCGGCGCGTGCGGGTATCCTAAGGAGTTGCAATCCCCATCGGGTCCCCGCGCTGCTGCTGTGATGGGGACCCGATGGCAGGGAAGGCAGCCCGATGCCTTGCTTAGGCATCGGGCTGCCTTCTAAGGAAGCCTGTGAGATCCAGCCCCCTGGATCTCACAGGAAGGAAGCTGTAAGTGTATTACACTGGTAAAAAAAATAGGACAGTTAGAAAATGGCAACACAAAAACAAGATTTAATTCTGTTCAAAAATTAATTTACTGTCTAAAACTTAAGAAAAATAAAAATAATAGACATATTGGGTATTGCTGTGTCCGTAACAACCTGCTCTATAAAAATATTAAATGATTTGCCCCTTCGGGTGAATGCTGTAAAAAAAAAAATATAAAAAAAAACTATGTCAAAAGAGCTATTTTTTCACCTTGACTCACAAAAAGTGTAATACCAAGCGATCAAAAAGTCTTATGTACCCCAAAATGGTACCAATGAAAACATCACCTCATCCCGCAAAAAATATAACCCCACATAAGACAATAACTCAAAAAAATAAAAATCAATGGCTCCCACAAACCAATCCATTAAAATCTGTGCTGCAAAATCCATATGGCGCTCCTTCTGTTCTGAGTCCTGCCATGTGCCCCCACAGCAGTTTACCACCACATATGGGGTGTTGCCGTATTCAGGAGAAAATGGGTAAGAAATTATGGGGTGCTTTTCTCCTGTTACCCCTTGTGAAAATGAAAAATTTGGTTCTAAAGCAACATTTTATTGGAAGAAATGAAAACTTTTCATTGTCACAGCCAAGTGTTTCCAAATTCCGTAAAACGCTTAGGGGGTCCAAGTGGTCAGTAACCCCCTTAATATATTCTTTAAGGGGTGTAGTTTCCAAAATAGGGTCACTTTTTGAGGGTTTCCACTCTAGGGGTACGTCAGGGTCTCTTAAAATACAAAATGGTGCCTAAAAACCATTCTAGCTAAATCTGCCTCCAAAATCCATATGGCGCTACTTTCCTTCTGACCACTGCCACAAACCCATAGAGACGTTTACCACCACATATGGGGTATTTCCGTAAACTGCAGAATCAGGGTAATGTATATTGAGGTTTAGTTTGCTTAAATGGGGTTATTTATGGGTGGTTTCCATTAGGTAAGCCTCACAAAATCACTTTATAACTGAATTGGTGCTCAAAAAATGGTTTGGGAAATTTTGTTAAAAATTTGAAAAATTGCTTCTAAACTTCTAAGCCCTCTAACTTCCTAAAAAAATAAAATGACATTTACAAAATGATGCCAACATAAAGTAGACATATGGGGAATGTTAAGTAATAAAAATTTTATGAGGTATCACTTTCTGTTTTAAAAGTAGAGAAATAGAAATTTTGAAAATTGAAAATTTTCACAATTTTTTGGTAAATTTGAGATTTTTTTCATAAATAAAGGTGAAATATATTGACTCAAATTTATGACTGTCATGAAGTACCATGTGTCACAAGAAAACAGCCTGGATAAGTAAAAGCGTTCTAAAGTTATTACCACATAAAGTGACACGTCAGATTTGCAAAAATCAGCATGGGATTTAAGGTGAAAAGTGGCTCGGTACTGAAAGGGTTAAATTTTTTAAAAAAAGTTTTCCCCCATTGTTCTGCACTCAATACCCCATAATGCCAAAATGACGACTGAATAAAGAATGTCCAAAATCTTTGCTAATTTTTTGAAACTTTAGGCTAAGGCTACACGGCGACATGTGTCGTGAAAAAGGCTACAACTACATTGCGACCTGTGTCCCGTGACATTTTTTATAATGATAGTCAATGGTGTCACACTGTGTGACATGAAATCCAACTTGCATGGATTTTTTGCTACTGTCACGTCGCAGTCGCAGCATGTCGACCATGTAGCCCTCAGGCAGGGGCTACATTGCAACATGTATCACAACTTCAATTTTTCCCTTTTAATAAATTTAATAAATTTAATATTTAATTTTTCCCTCTTAATAAATTTGCTAAACCTTTCTAAAATTCTGTTTTCGCTTTCTCATTTTGGGGTATTTGAGAGAGGATTGCTTCAGACTTTCTGAATGCACTGTAACGTCAGTAAAGTGATCTGTACAGACCAAGAAGTGGCTTAATGGTCAGTGTGAAAACTGCAGGATTTTAGTTTTGTTTGTTTTTTTAAACAGTGACATGGAAAATGAAAAATAACATCACAAAAAATTCTTTCAAATATGGTTAACATAAAAACATAATTTAAAGAATGTCATTTTCTGATGACACATTCCCTTTAAAGAGGACCTTTCACCACTCCTGACATGCCTGTTTTAATAGCTCCATGCATTCCCCACGTACTAACAATTCTGGAGCATCTATTCTTATGTCTGTATGTTGTGCCATTCCTTTATTATTTGCACTAGAAGTTATGAATGAATTGCTATTTGTCTTCAGTAAGGGAACAGAGGGGAGGTGACCAGTTGGGGTGTGTATCTGCACAGTCTGAACATGGCAGCACTGATTGGCTAGAGTCAGTCTGTGCAGGTACACACCCCCAACTAGTCACCTCCCCTCTGTACCCATACTGCCGACTGCTAGCAATTCATTCATAACTTCTAGTAGAAATAATAAAGGAATGGCACAACATAGAGCCATAAGAATAGATGTTCCAGACTTGTTATTACATGGGGAATGCATGAAGCTATTAAAACAGGCATGTCAGGAGTGGTGAAAGGTCCTCTTTAAGGCCTCGTTCACATCTCCGTTAAAAAGAGCCAGCGCAAATGCCAGCTGTAAGCCAGAAAAAAAGTTGCATGCAACGATTTTTGTCAGGCTGAAACCCAGCATTTATGCCAGGAGATGGCTGGATCACTTCTGCAGCCTGCTGGATCCCGTTGCCTAAGGCTACTTTCACACTAGCCTTTACTACGGATCCGGCGGGTGAAGGGGCCCGCCAGATCCGTAGTGATAATACAACCTTGTGGATCCGTAATGAACGGATCCGGTTGTATTATCTTTAACATCTTTTAAACGGATCCGGAATTAACTCCATTGAAAGTGAATGGAGGACGGATCCGTTTACTAGTGTGTCACAGCAAACGGATCCGTCCCCATTGACTTCCATTGGGGGTCATTCCGGATCCGTCTTGGTGCGGATAAACAGTAAGGAGAGCAAACCGCAGCATGCTGCGGTTTGCTCTCCCGGTCTGAAGACGGAACGGAATGCTTTCAGGAGCATTTCGTTTGTCTTCAGTTCAGTTTTGTCCCCTTGACAATGAATGGGGACAAAACTGAAGCACTTTATTCCGGTATTGAGCCCCTATGACGGAGCGCAATACCGGAATAGTTTAAACGCTAATGTGAAAGTACTCTTAGGCATAAAGCTAGCTATGCAGATTAGATAACTGTCAGCAGAACACTAGTTTGGCAGATACAGATATCTCTCCTGACCCGCACTCAGCTGATTGTAAATGTGTACTGAATAGTGAGACTCAGTCCACAAAGGGTTTGTGAGCTGAATCACTTAGGAGTAGCTTAGGTGTTCTCTGTATGCATTAGCACAGAACGCACAGACCTTTTACAAGCTAACTGCAGGGGGAATACAAGTAGAAATATAAAAATTACACATTCTGAATCTGTGTCTTTTGAGCTAGCCATTAGAGTAGTATAGGGGAGGTTTCCATAGTGATAGATTCCCTTTAATGATGGTCTTTACCAACGAAATACATGGCAGCAAACAGCAACTATGTGACCCTAGTGCTTCGCAATAAACAGTGATCCCACTACTAGAAATGTTTATGCAGAGTCGTAACTAAAGGCTCATGGGCCCTGGTGCAAGAATTCAACTTGGGCCCCCATTCCCTCAATGCTTTGTGGCCAGGGGCAGGGGAGCACCTAGTCTTCATGCTGCATGAGGCAAAAATTGAAACAGCACCCCCTCCTGCCAAATCCTTGACCTAACCCCTTCCCTCCAGCAAGAGGTGTAACTTGACCTGCATGCACTTTGTATAATACCAACGTCTTATGTGGCACAAGGATCTTTGGGCCTGTTAAAGAGGCTCTGTCACTAGGTTTTAACCTATGTATTTAAATACATAGGTTAAAACCCCTTGACTTCTACAGTTAGAACATACCTTTATTGCAGAGTACAGCGCAGCGGTTGTGCTGAAAAAAGACCTTTAATCTTTATGTTAATGAGCCTTCGGAGCACCGGGGGGCGGGCTCTTTCTTCCTGAGCACCGCTTCTTCACCGCCCCCCGGGTCCCGAGGCTCTCTCCGATACCGACGTCCACGCCCCTCTGAAAATTGATTGACAGCGCTAGGCCGTTTGGCCGAGCGCTGAAATCCCGCCGGCGCATGCGCAGAAGCGCTTGCAGTGCCGAACACCGCAAGCGCTTCCATCCTTGTGCGCACGCGCCGTCACTTCCGGGTTCAGCGAAGTGACGGCGCGTGCGCACAAGGATGGAAGCGCTTGCGGTGTTCGGCACTGCAAGCGCTTCTGCGCATGCGCCGGCGGGATTTCAGCGCTGTCAATCAATTTTCAGAGGGGCGTGGACGTCGGCATCGGAGAGAGCCTCGGGACCCGGGGGGCGGTGAAGAAGCGGTGCTCAGGAAGAAAGAGCCCGCCCCCCGGTGCTCCGAAGGCTCATTAACATAAAGATTAAAGGTCTTTTTTCAGCACAACCGCTGCGCTGTACTCTGCAATAAAGGTATGTTCTAACTGTAGAAGTCAAAGGGTTTTAACCTATGTATTTAAATACATAGGTTAAAACCTAGTGACAGAGCCTCTTTAAATTTCGTTGGTGAACAGAATTTTGCTATATTGTATTTCATTATTAAATAGTCTCCATTTTCTGTATTAATCTTTATTAGATGTTACGTATGCTTAAAAATAAAAATGACTCATAATCACTTGATATGTCTATAGGAAAAGAGGAACTTGCAGACACTTAGAATTTCCCAGATAAATGAAGTAATGTGTACGTGTCCTCATTAGCATTGGGCGGCCTCCATCATCATTCTTTTGATTTGTTGCTTAATGTATACTTGTATGATTGTAATTGGATATATTAAAATTGATGACAAAGGGGGGTGTGATTACACCCTCAGGCTCCTGGGCCCGGTAGCGGCTGCTACCTCTGCACCCCCTATAGCTACGTCCCTGTGTTTATGTGATTCAGGCTGAAAAATAAGAAATTACAGTCTTATTTTTTTTAGGCTATTTTCACACTTGCGTTTGCAGGATCCCTCTGTGAGATCCGTCCAGGCTCTCACGAACAAATCCGTCATGATAATACAAACGTCTGCATCCGTTCTGAACTGATCCGTTTGTATTATCTTTTACATAGCCAAGACGGATCCGTCATGAACTCCATTGAAAGTCAATGGAGGATGGATCAGTTTTCTGTTGTGTCAGACAAAACGGATCCGTCCTCATTGACTTACATTGTGAGTCATGACGGATCCGTTTGCATCAGTGTTTTAGTGTTTTGCAAGCAGCATTTTAGTGTCCGCCTCCAAAACGGAATGGAGACTGAACTGAAGCAAACTGATGCATTCTGAACGGATCCTTTTCCATTCAGAATGCATTAGGGAAAAACTGATCAGTTCAGGACCGTTTGTGAGAGCCTGTGACGGATCTCACAAACGGATCCTGCAAACGCAAGTGTGAAAGTAGCCTCACTTAACAGCTATGGATACCTTTGGGGCATATTTTATTGTTGCATTCTATTAATTTTGGGCTAGAAATAATTTTTAGTTGGTCTTGAATGTACATTTTCAACATCTTTCACTCTTAAGGGCAAAATTATTAAGACCGGCGTTTTAGACGCCAGTCTTAATAAAGACCTAAACTGGCAGTGGATCCACCAAAGTTATGAAGAGGCTCCGGCCTCTCCATAACTTTGGCGCATTCAGCGCCTGTTCTAAATGTATGAGCTTCCTAGCTGTTTTACATTTAGACCTTTTTCTATGCCTGAAACAGCCCGTCCCCCTATAGGCGTATTTCAGCATGATAAATTACCCCCTCATTGTATCTGCAGACTGTTGCTTCCCCCAGGGGCGGACTGGGAACTTAAAGTGGCCCTGGAAAAAATACTAAAAGTGGCCCTGTTTTGTAGTTGGGTCCAAATTGATGGAAGGCAGGGCCAGCAATACCATATTGCGGCACATTATACCACCCCAACAGAGCACAATACCACAGTCCATCACAGAATACTGCCAGCAGCACAAAATACATCCTCAAAAACTTCCACTGGCCGATTGTGAGAAGGGCTCAGGCAGTCCCCTGGGCATCGGCCCACCGGGAAATTTCCCTGTAAGGTCTATGGCCAATCCACCCCTGGCTTCCCCTGTCTCAGTGAATCCATCTGGGAGCTGCTCTGACAGCTTGATTTGTAGCCCTTATCTCTACTTTCCTTACAGCTCATAAAAATTGAAAAAAATATATATATATTTTTAGTTCAAAATAAGTAGAATGCAATAATAAAACAAGTAGCCCTTAAAGGTGTCCATAGCCATTAAAGATACACTAAAGCTGGATTTGCACGGTCCGAATATTGGGCAAATTATGGGGAATGAATGTTCCTACGATAATCTATCTGTCTAAAGGTGCCGCAGATCACTCGATGAACGAGGGTGAAATGATCATTGGTGCAGACACTTCAATCGCGCCCAAAACATAACAGTGGATAGAGCCAAAAGCATAAGGCTCCATCCACTGTGTAGTATCCGTGCCAATGTACTGCAGCTCAGCTCCTGTTCACAATGCTACTTTTCCATGCAGTTTACAGTACAGCTACAGAAGCCACAAAGTGGATAGTTTTCTGAATAAAGGTCCCTTTACATGAGGCGATTGTTGGGAAGGAAGCAAAGCGCCTGCTCGTCAGTGGAGGTGATGCAGCAGAGTGCTGTTTTGACAAAAATTTGCTTGCCAGCAAAACAACAATTTAGGTGTCTGCATGAAACATTCCATTACCTGATGAACGAGTGTTTTGCACGTTCATCAGGTAATCAGCAACCATTACCTGTTTTGCAGTCTGCAATTGCAGATCTACAAAACACGGATAACGGAGTTCCGCATTTCGTGGAATGGAACGTCTATTCCATAATAGAACTGTCCTATCCTTGTTTGTAATGCAGACAAGAATGGAACATGTTTTATATTTTTGCTGCCACGGATCGGACATAGTGTGCTGTCAGCTTTTTTTGTGGCCCTATTAAAGGGAATGGGTCTGCATCCGACCCACAAAAATGTGGACCAAAAATACGTTTGTGTGCATGAGCAAACTTTTATGCAAACTCTTGAAAGAGACTGTCATGGAGTAGTGGGGGTATTGTGCAGAAATAAAAAGTTTCTTAAAGGGGGTTTCAACCTTTTAGATATTGATGATCTATTCTCCGTGTAAGTCATCTCAGATCGGTGGGGATCTGACACCCTGCACTCCCACCTATCAGCTATTTGTGACAGCCACTGGTACCAGAAACATAACTATCAACAGAACCGAAAGCAGAAGGCTCCTTCAATTGAGTAGCGCCAGCGTACTGCAGTTCAGCTCCCATTCACAATGTAACTTTTCTATGCAGTTTACAGAAGTGTTCCTGAACTCCAGTCATGTTTTCTGGAGCAGGTGATATAATTCGTGTCACACATCTGGGCTCCTGTGAACAAGGCAGACATAGCAGAGCTGGAGAGGGTTCAGAGGAGGGCAACTAAAGTAATAACTGGAATGGGTGGACTACAGTACCCAGAAAGATTATCAAAATTAGGGTTATTCACTTTAGAAAAAAGACGACTGAGGGGAGATCTAATAACTATGTATAAATATATCAGAGGTCAGTACAGAGATCTCTCCCATGATCTATTTATCCCTAGGACTGTGACGAGGGGACATTCACTGCGTCTGGAGGAAAGAAGGTTTGTACACAAACATAGAAGAGGATTCTTTACGGTAAGAGCAGTGAGACTATGGAACTCTCTGCCTGAGGAGGTGGTGATGGTAAGTTCACTAAAAGAGTTCAAGAGAGGCCTGGATGTATTTTTGGAGGGTAATAATATTACAGGTTATAGTTACTAGAGATGGGTCGTTGATCCAGGGAGTAATTCTGATTGCCCTGATTGGAGTCGGGAAGGAATTTTTTTCCTCTAAAGTGGGGAAAATTGGCTTCTACCTCACAGGGGTTTTTTGCCTTCCTCTGGATCAACTTATAGGAAAACAGGCCGAACTGGATGGACAGATGTCTTTTTTCGCCTTATAAACCTATGTTACTATGTTACACATCAGGACTTACCACAGGTATTCATTCTGTGGGATATTCTCAAATCATGACCGGTAGGTGTGCCCTGAGGACTGGAGTTGAGAAACGCTGGTTTACAGTACAGCTGGCAGTTAAGGCCACTAGGTAGATTACATATTCTAATCTAGCAATGTTAACCACTAAATATATCTCCAACCAACTGAAAAAAATGGTTATTGATTAACCAGTACCAGATAAAATTCTACCACAGTTATTCTGAGTATGTCAAGAGTGCCATGTCATGCGTCTGTAACATTCTGTTTGTTCAACAACTCAAACCTGTGAAATAAAGTTACACAGGCTCAACGGGTAATAAACTCGGAGCATGTGTCAGTTGAGATGTTCTGTTCTGAGTTTTCAGTGTAAGGCTACATTCACACGAATGTTGTGTTATGCGGAAGGGATGTGGACTCATCCATACAGTTGCGTGCATGTAGCCTAAGGCCCCTTTCACACACACAACCGTATTTTAGGTCCGCATCCGATCCACTTTTTTTTTTAGCAGAACACACGCAAACTTATCTCTATGGGTCCGTACATATCTATATGTTCGTTCCACAGTCCGGCAAAAAAAAGTCCTATTCTTGTCCTATGTGTCTGGAAAAAACCCCAGAAACAATACGGACATCATCAGTATTTTTTGGCAGTTTTACAGAAGTGTTCCTTGAACTCCAGTCATGTTTTCAGGATTTTCTGAGTACTGAGCAGGTAATATAATTTGTGTCATACATCAGGACTTACCATAGCCAGAACAGGAGATTGTGAAGAAAAGGACTAAGTTAGAGGACCGTCATCTGCCTAGTCAGACAGGGAGTTTGGTTTAGAAAAGGACTTGGATTAGAAGGACCATCGTCTGCCTAGTCAGACAGGAGTTTGTTTAGAAAAGGACTGAATTAGAGGTCTGTCGCCTGCCTAGTCAGACAGGAGTTTGTTTAGAAAAAGGACTGGATTAGAGGACCAGCGCCTGCCTAGTCAGACAGGAGTTTGTTTAGAAAAGGACTGAATTAGAGGACCATCGCCTGCTTAGTCAGACAGGAGCTTGTTTAGAAAAGGACTGAATTAGAGGTCTGTCGCCTGCCTAGTCAGACAGGAGTTTGTTTAGAAAAGGACTGAATTAGAGGTCTGTCACCTGCTAGTCAGACAGGAGTTTGTTTAGAAAAGGACTGGATTAGAGGACCGGCGCCTGCCTAGTCAGACAGGAGTTTGTTTAGAAAAGGACTAAATTAGAGGTCTGTCGCCTGCATAGTCAGACAGGAGTTTGTTTAGAAAAGGACTGAATTAGAGGTCTGTCGCCTGCCTAGTCAGACAGGAGTTTGTTTAGAAAAGGACTGAATTAGAGGTCTGTCGCCTGCCTAGTCAGACAGGAGTTTGTTTAGAAAAGGATTGAATTAGAGGACCATTGCCTGCCTATTCAGACAGGAGTTTGTGAAGAAAATGGTAAAATTAGAGGACTATTGCTTGCCCAGTCAGAGAGGAGATTGTGAAGAAAATGACAGAATTAGGAGGACGTCACCTGCCTAGTCAGATAGGAGTTTGTAAAGAAAGGTATTGAATTAAAGGACCGTTGCCTGTCTACACAGACAGGAGCTTGTTTAGAAAAGGACTGAATTAGAGGACCATTGACTGCTTAGTCAGACATGAGTTGTTGAAGGAAAGGACTGAATTAAGATCAGCGAATTGCACACTCCAGACTCACAATGTGAGTATAAGACAGCTCCCGTCCTGACTTCCCAATACTGCCGGGGGCACATAGCATTATATTGATTTATGATGCTGTGTAACCCTTAGAGTTTTGGAATTTGTTGGATAATACTGAGCATTATGTCAGTGTTTTCCAATACATTCCAGAACTGTAAGGGTTACAAAGCATTATAAATCAATATAATGCTTTGCGACCCGGGCAGTACTGGGAGTTCAGGACAGGAGCTGTCCTATACTCATGCTGCGAGTCCGGACAGTGCAGTTCGCTCATCTGAAAGCGGCCTTAGAGGAAAGTGGACAGACTAGTCAGATAGGAGTTTGTGAAGGAAATTGCAGAATTAGAGTACTGTCACCTGTCTATTCAGACAGGAGTTTGTGAAGAAAAGGAATAATTAGAGGACCGATGTCTGCCTTTTCACGACAGGAGTTAGTTTAGAAAAGGATGGAATTAGAAGACGGTTGCCTGCCTAGTCCAGACAGGAGTTGATGAAGAAAAGGCCTCAATGACAGGACCATCACCTGTCTAGTCAGACAGGAGTTTGTGAAGAAAAGGATGGAATTCGAGGATGGTCACCTGGCCTAGTCAGACAGGAGTTCGTGAAGAAAAGGACTAAATTAGAGGACTGTCAACTGCTTGGTCAGACAGGAGTTTGTTTAAAAAAGGGACTGAATTAGAGGACGTCACTTGCCTAGTCAGACAGGGGTTTGTGAAGAAAAGGACTGTTGCCTGCCTAGTCATACAGGATTTTGTTTAGAAAAGGACGGAATTAGAGGACGGTCGCCTGCCTAGTCAAGGGAGGCCTTTGTGATGAAAAGGACTAAATTAGAGGACAGTTGCCTGCCTAGTCAGACAGGAGTTTGTTTAGAAAAGGACTGAAGTAAAGGACCGTCACCTGCCTAGTCAGACAGGGGTTTTATTAGATAAGGATTGAATTCCAGGACCGTTGCCTGCCTATTCAGACAGGAGTTTGTGAAGAAAAAGACTGAATTAAAGAACTATTGCCTGCCTGTTCAGACAGGAGTTTGTGAAGAAAAGGACTGAATTACAGGACTGTAGCCTGTCTAGTTCACACAAGAGTTTGTAAATATAAGGATGCAATTATAGGACCATAGCTTGCCTAGTCAGACAAGAGTTTGTTTAGAAAAGGACAGAATTAGAGGACCGTCGCCTGCCTAGTCAGACAGGAGTTTGTGAAGAAAAAGACTGAATTAAAGAACTGTCTTCTGCCTATTTAGACATTAGTTTGTGAAGAAAAGGACCTGAATTACAGTATCCTGCATAGTTCAGACAAGAGTTTATGAAGAAAAGGACAGAATTAGAGGACTGTCACCTGCCTCTTCAGACAGGAGTTTGTTTAGAAAAGGACTGAATTACAGGACCATCACTTGGCTTGTGGGTAAAATTTCAGGATAATCCTAAAATGCACATGTCCAACTGTTCAGTGTTTCAGGCCTTTTTGCGCAACTTGCTGTTCTCTAACAAGGAGCTTAACGGCAAAATACACAACAGGTGTTTGATCCATGAACCACGCAATACATTTCCTGGTTCAATTAGAATTGGTATTTAAACAGTCCTCCTAATCATACTGTTCACATTTTACCATCATGAGACCAAGACGACAACTAACAATTGATCAGCAGTACCTCGCCATTGCGAGGCTTCAAACAGGATGTTCTCAGAGGGAAGTGGCCACTGAGCTCCAGGCACAAGGGAGTTGAAAGGCACCCAAGCGAAACGTCAGACCATTGTAAACCATTTACAACAGTGCGATCTGTGTGCTAGACGACCTGCAAAGGTACCTGACCACACCACCAGGCACAGACGTCATCGCCTTGCACGGGCCATAGAGCAGCTATGCTGGAACGAGGGACCAGTGGGCCTCAGTGCTGTTCACTGATGAAAGTTGATTCACGCTGAGCAGAAATGATGGCCGCCAACGATGTTGGAGACGTCAAGGTGAGCGTTATGCATCAGCCACTGTTGTCACCAGTTGAGCCTTTGGTGGTGGTGGTGTTACAGTGTGGGCAGATGTCTAGTCAATATAGAACCTCCTACACTTTGTGAATGGTACAGTGACAAGCCCATACTACTTTAATAACATCATTAAATCCAGTAATTGTGCCTCTGCAGGTACAACACAGGCCTAATGTCATCTTCATGGAGGAGAATGCGCTAGCTCATCGAGGTCCATCATTAGGGAACGGCTGCTGGAGACTGGTGGACCCGTGTAGAGGCTCATACCCCAGAACCTTAAAGGGAACCTGTCACCTCCTTTAGGCAAATTAAACTGTAAACATTACCTTAATGTATAGACCAGTGTGATTCTAATGAAGGTCCTGATAACTGAGAACTGCCTGCTGAAATTGTAGTAAATTGCACTTTTATTCCTCCTGCGCGCGCTTTTCCGAGTGATCTTGAAGTCAAGGGGGCAGCGGCCTCCTTGCTTCGAGTCAAGAAAGCCACTCCCCACTTCCCTGTGATAGACAGTTTGCCTGGGATCGCGCAAATCTCGCACATGCGCGTTGCGCGATTTCTTACTGCGCGATCCCGGCCCCGGCTCTTCAGTTTGCCGGCGCTTCTCCTGTCTCTGCGCATGCGCCGCATAACAAAGCGAGCGCACTTGCGAGAGCGCGCCCGCCGTCCCCGCATGCAAGGGGTCACAGAAGCGCCGGCAAACTGAAGAGCCAGGGCCGGGATCGCGCAGTAAGAAATCGCGCAATGCGCATAGCGCGAGATTTGCGCGATCCCCGGCACCCAGGCAAACTGTCTATCACAGGGAAGTGGGGAGTGGCTTTCTTGACTCGAAGCAAGGAGGCCGCTGCCCCCTTGACTTCAAGATCACTCGGAAAAGCGCGCGCAGGAGGAATAAAAGTGCAATTTACTACAATTTCAGCAGGCAGTTCTCAGTATCAGGACCTTCATTAGAATCACACTGGTCTATACATTAAGGTAATGTTTACAGTTTAATTTGCCTAAAGGAGGTGACAGGTTCCCTCTAATGACCTGAGGGCTGCCCTTCAAGAAGAGTGGGATACCATACCCCAGCAGACAATAAGTTGATTGTGAACAGCAGGAGACATTGTTGTCAAGCTGTAATTGATGCTTAAGGCCACATGACCATTTCTGGAGACACTGACATTTTATGTGGGGTATACTCAGAGGACCCCCCCTAGAACCATCACTCTTTTATAGGCGGCGCGGCCCTGGTTCTAAATGTGGGCAGTGGTGGCAGTGGGTAGGAAATGAGCGCTTCCATTGTGGAAGCGCTCATCTCCATATTCATCTGTATCGCCGTCCTCAGGACAGCGATACAGATGGATGTGCTGCGGCAGGGAAGGGGAGGGAGAGGCGTCTCCCTTCCCTGTTCTTCTGATAGGCCACAGGCACTAATGCCCACAGCCTATCAGAGGCCGGCTCAGGCGGCGCGATGACATCATTATCATCGCGCCGCATGAGCCGGGCAGCACACAGCAGGGACACAGGCCGGAAGAGGCCTGCATCGCATCACTACTGATGGAGGTAAGTATTAGTGTTTTTTTTTTCTAATAGATGGTACATTATAGGGGGGCACCTGGCATTTCTCACTGGCTCATTTTTTTTTTTGGAGGGGGGGTGGCTTGCACTATGGGGGCATGTGGCGACTGGCAATTTATTACTATCCCATTTTTTGGGGGGCACTATGGGGCATTTTATTTCTTGCCTATTTTGTGGGGGGCACTATGGGGGCATTTCTGCATTTGGTGGGCACTATAGGGGCATCATTTGGGGGCACTATGGGGGAGTGGAGTACTATGGGGCATCTGGTGGCACTATAGGGGCATTTTTACTGGCACATTATAGGGGGCACTATGGCATCTGGCACTAAGGGGGGCAATTTTTACTGGTGCATTATGGGGGAGAGGAGCACTATAGGGGCATCTGCTGGGGGCAATAAGAAGTGGCATTTTTTACTGGCATATGGGGGACACTATGGGGGAGAGGAAGCACTATGGGAGCATTTACTGGGGCACTATATAGGGGTATTTTATACTGGTATACATTATGGGGACATTAGCTCAACTGCGGGCACTAAGCTGGGGTATTATGGTGAGCTTTCCTACTACTGGGGGGCTATGGGGAACATGATTACTAGTATGGGCACTATGGGGGCATTATTACTAAGTGTGCTCTAGCAGAGAATTATTTCTATTGGTGGGATTTTGGGGAGCACTGTTACTTTGGGGGGCACCCTGGCACAGTATCAATTTAGCACAATTATTTTTGGGGGACATTATCTTTATACTATTAGTGTCCGGACGCAGTTATTTTTTTAGGGGACTCTCTGTGTGGTAGTTGTATTTTTCAGGGGACAGTTTCTGCAGTATAGTATTAGGGAGCACAATATTGGGGGTGGCAGGATGAGGTGTTCAGAAGATGTGAAGATGATGGAAATGTGGGAAACTAATGTCTGTTTGTCAATCTCTGCAGAGACGAGAGATGGCTGAAAAATCTTCATGGCGGTCTGGTCCGAATGGAGAAGATGAGGAAAGAGAACGTCTACAACAAAGGTGACATCACTGGATGTAAGAGGTATGGGGCGCTATGTAGGAGAGGAGATGCTCCGGCTCCTCCCCCTGCCATTTGCAGAAGGAGGATTCAGAGCTGGGTGAGGACGGCCAAGGGGGGCAGCAGGCCACGGGTAGGTGGCGGATGGTGTGGTGAACCACAGGCCTTAAGTAGGATCTGGGGAGGGAGGAGAGCGGAGGAGCTTCCTGGCTGTAGCTTGCTGTTTATTGTATAATGTGAAGCAGGCAGTACAGCCAGGACACGTCCTCCCCTCTCTGTATGATGTGTAGAGCCGTGCCTCATCAATATAATTTTAGCTGTACAGTGTTTGTTGGGAGTGGCCTATTATATTTAGGAGGGGCTTATAATAATGGGTGCGGCCGCATTTTCACATGCAGTAGGCACTTCAGGAAATCAGTTGGGCAAAAAATGGCGAGGCACGCCACGCTCCCTGCTTTTTTTGCTTGTTGGACCCCCCCTAGAAAAAAATCCTGGGTGCTCCCCTGGGTATACCCACCACTGGTATTGGCTTTTGTTCAATAAATTGAGATGAGGAAATCAATATTGCA
>ONZH01008166.1:0-31892 GCA_900303285.1 Rhinella marina
GTTATTGCCATTGGGTATCATTGAAGCTTTAATGTAAGTCTATGAGAGACGAGAGTTGTCACATTGTATTTGTGCTGAGTTTTTCCACTCCACCCCTCCCTCTAGAAGACCCCTAGTGTTCTGCAGTTAGGGACCAGTGCTTGGAGGGGAGACTCATGCCAGTCTGCACGAGTCAACAGAAGAAGATGTTGAGATGGGGATGATGAGCCACAGACCATGGGTCACCAACCCTGTGACCAAGGAGCCAACCGGACTACAGAGATACAGACCGTGGGCCTCCAGCCTTTGACTAGGGTACCAACCTTCTGAGAGAGAGAGGGAAAGCTAGCTCAGGCCATTCTTCAACATCAAACCCTTATTCTACCAGGGAGGAGACTGGAGAAGCCAGCCCTGTGCCTCACCTGTATTGTTTTCCACCTGAATTCCTCCAGTAAAGAAATACACTAGTTTACTGCAGACCCTGACTCTCTGGACTTATTTCCCATTGGGGTACACTGCTCCTTACCATCCCGTCCGGAGAGAGGCAACATGTGGTGACACCCCAACAGTGTCCAGGAGACTCAGCATAGCGTTGGGGTCACCACAAACATGGTCACTGCACATCCCACACTTTTCACGGGCTCCATTGTCAACATGCCTATTCTTGTCGGCAAGATGGACAGGAATAGGACATGTTCTATAATTTGCAGCATAGCCACACAGGTGTGGAGAGCAAACAGATGACATCTGTGTGCTGTCCACTTTTTTGTGCCCCTATAGAAGTGAATGGGTCCGTGAACCAAAAAATACGCAGGTTGGACACATACCGAGAATATAGTTGTGTGAATGAGACCTTATATGTACCTTCACCTTGGCTATAAAAGAGAAGATGTTGAAAACTTTATAGGTTCCTGAAGATGTATATATAGAGAAGAAAGTGGACAGCAAGAGAAGAGAGAGCTAGATAGGTATGTAAGTAGCATCAGATGGTCACTGCAAAAGAGATGATGGTAAAATCACTATAATTTCCTAAAACTAGTTCCTTTAGTATGTACAGTGCCTTGCGAAAGTATTCGGCCCCTTGGAATTTTTCAACCTTTTGCCACATTTCAGGCTTCAAACAAAAATATATAACATTTTACATTTTTGGTGAAGATTCAACAACAAGTGGGTCACAATTGTGAAGTGGAACGAAATTTATTGGATCATTTAAACTTTTTTTGTAATAATAAAACTGAAAAGTGGGGCGTGCAAAATTATTCGTCCCCCTTGCATTAATACTTTGTTGCGCCACCTTTTGCTGCGATTACAGCTGCGGTCTCTTGGGGGATGTCTATCAGTTTTGCACATCTAGAGACTGAAATTCTTGCCCATTGTTCCTTGCAAAACAGCTGGAGCTCTTTGAGGTTGGATGGAGACGTTTGTGAACAGCAGTTTTCAGCTCTTTCCACATATTCTCAATTGGATTCAGGTCTGGACTTTGACTTGACCATTCTAAGATCTGGATACCTTTATTTTTGAACCATTCCATTGTAGATTTTGCTTTATGTTTGGGATCATTGTCTTGTTGGAAGATAAAGCTCCGTCCTAGTCTCAGGTTTTTTGCAGACTCCAACAGGTTTTCATCCAGAATGGTCCTGTATTTGGCTCCATCCATCTTCCCATCAATTTTAACCATCTTCCCTGTCCCTGCTGATGAAAAGCAGGCCCAAACCATGATGCTGCCACCACCATGTCTGACAGTGGGGATGGTGTGTTCAGGGGGATGAGCTGTGTTGCTTTTACGCCAAACATATCGTTTTGCATTGTTTCCAAAAAGTTGGATTTTGGTTTCATCTGACCAGAGCACCTTCTTCCACATGTTTGGTGTCTCCCAGGTGGCTTGTGGCAAACTTTAAAGGAGACTTTTTATGGATACTTTAAGAAATGGCTTTCTTCTTGCCACTCTTCCATAAAGGGCAGATTTGTGAAGTGTTGGACTGATTGTTGTCCTATGGACAGACTCTCCCACCTCAGCTGTAGATCTCTGCAGTTCATCCAGAGTGATCATGGGCCTCTTGGCTGCATCTCTGATCAGTCTTCTACTTGTTTGAGATGAAAGTTTAGAGGGACGGCCGGGTCTTGGTAGATTTGCAGTGGTCTGATACTCCTTCCATTTCAATATGATCGCTTGCACAGTGCTCCTTGGGATGTTTAAAGCTTGGGAAATCTTTTGGTCTCCAAATCCGGCTTTAAACTTCTCCACAACAGTATCACGGACCTGCCTGGTGTGTTCCTTGGTCTTCATGATGCAGAACCCTGAGACTATCACAGAGCAGGTGCATTTATACGGAGACTTGATTACACACAGGTGGATTCTATTTATCTTCATCAGTCATTTAGGACAACATTGGATCATTCAGAGATCAGAGATCAACTTCTGGAGTGAAAGTAAATGGGACGAATAATTTTGCACGCCGCACTTTTCAGTTTTATTATTACAAAAAAAGTTTAAATGATCCAATAAATTTAGTTCCACTTCACAATTGTGACCCACTTGTTGTTGATTCTTCACCAAAAATTTAAAATGTTATATCTTTTTGTTTGAAGCCTGAAATGTGGCAAAAGGTTGAAAAGTTTCAGGGGGCCGAATTCGCAAGGCACCTTATAGAGGGATAATGGGCTTCATTTGAGATAAATATTATACAAGAAAGTGGTGAGCAAGAGAAGAGACATCCAGAATCCAGATGTGTACTTACCTTTTAGTCACATACAGATCATGATATCTGAAACAAAACCTGACAAGTCTGCATCTACAAAATATCAGCCCAGTCAACCTGTTCATGAGAGGTGATCAGGGTTTTGTAAGAGCCAGCAGTATTGTCTGTGGATGATTTATTCAGAGGGAGACCCCAGAAATAGTAGAAGAGATCACTGGTTTGAGGCTATCCAAAGAAGAAAAATGAGGAGGTGATACTGTGCTCAAGAGGTTAAAAAATGGATGGGGAAGGTTGGATAGAGAAATGTGGAAGGAAGTGTGAGCAGATCAGAGAATCTCCTGGTGCTTCCATACTCTCACACAATAATGGACCCAAAGCCTTATCAGAAGACAACCTGACTTGGAGCAGACTTTGCTTTCCTTATATCCTGATCAGCAGCACAATAATGGTGGCATTTCTCCTCAATGTGTACTAATAGGACAGATGGAATTTTTAATTTACCACTAATCACTATATTTTTGGACTATAATACGCAATCTAGGTTTAAACAACAAAAAATAAGAAAAAAAATATTTTCTATTTCCTTGGTAGTTTAATGAAGTAGAGGGGAGAAGGTCATTCAGCCCTTAGCATACATTGTGCTGGGCCTTTCCCTTCGCGCATCCAGCACCAGCTCTCTACCGTTATTGCCAATGTATGCCTAGTGCCAGTACACAAGGTTTCTGTTGCTCATCCAGTGCCAGCTCATCCATCAATGTGCCCAAAGCTAGCATAGCTTAATGAGTCTACTGCTCATGCAGCACCAGCCCACGTGTCAAAATGACAGATTCTGGTGAAGTGCCAGCTTGATAGGTCTATGCATGACCAGAGCTCGTTCACAAGACAGAGCCATCATTGTGCCCAAAACTTGCCCAGTGCAAATCTCACCCATGTATGCACCTGATGGTTGCAGATGACTTATCAATGTGCCTAATAATTACCTAGCCTAAAGTTATCTCTGATGCTTGCTCAGCACCAGCTCATCTAACAAGATCCCACAGCATACCCCAAGTCAGTTCATTCAAAAGCTCCTGTTATATGTCCAGTGCCAACTAACCTGCCAATCATTCACCCATCAATTCATCCGCTTCATGCCCTCCACCACCACCTCACCAGCCGTTCTATGCCAGGCTGATGTTCTCCTACTTGACCAATGCATCTTAAGTATTTCTTGTATAGTGACTTCCTGGAGGAAACATGTATACAGCATCCTACAGTGACAGGATCTCCCACACCCCATTCAAACTTCCCCTCCACTGACTGGAACCTGCCAAATACAGGCCGCAGCCTGGGGCTTTGCACATTTGTGTCCCACATTCCGTCCACACCGAGGGCCACTTACAGTTCCTAAAGTCCAAGATAAACATGGCCCCATGCGTGCCATCACTTTTTGACACAGGCCAACATCTTTCCTAGTAGCTGAGATGACCACACCTGGGCGACGTCTACTATTATTACACTGTGGAAGAGGAAGGCAGGAGGTGCGACATCGGCTTCTTCAGTCTGTGACACCGGGCACTTTACTTCGGGACAAGGAAGCTTCACAGCTGGCATTGGTGCATATGAACCGTGTCATGCTGGGTCGTAGAAACAGAACGGTGGCTAGATCCAGTAACTTTGGTGCTCAAACAGCGAAGGAATGTGTTTCCTTTTCTCAGGGGAGACAACTCTTGGGTGTTCAGTTTTGAGCCCACCACATGGGAGGGCCCTCCCTATAAGATTACTTCTTGTTAAATCCTCATTATTGTGCTGTTGGTTAGGATATAAGTGAAGCATTGATTTCTACTATTAATCTGTTTCCCCTTAGTCCTAACAGCAGCACAAGTTACTTCTTTATAATAAAGATAATCCATTTGCCCAGGTATCTCTGGCGTTCCCATAGAGAAATAATAGAGCAGCAGTGTGCATGCAAGACCTGCCCTCCATCAGAATGGGGAAACGGGACCCCTGTTCTCAGGATTGGTGTGGGTCCCAGAAGTTGGATCCCCAGCAATCAGCTAGTTGTCCCCTATCCTGTAGATAGGACATGACCTATAAACCTGGTACAACCCCTTTAAGATCTTCACTGTCATAAAATAGCTGACAATAGGACAATAGGTTTAATTCAATAATAAGAAAATTTAGGTAAGATAGACTTAAGGTTTATTGCCATTTGAAGAAAACTTTGTGTCACAAAGCAATTCCTGCAATAAAAACCATATGTACATACAGACCATTATGGCTAATGTTTTGCCACCATCGACATCTAAGTTAAACTATATAACACCAAGTAAAGACTTCCAAACATGAAGAGACACATCATGATTATACACAGAGTCTAAGGGTAAAACCCCTCATAAAACACTGATGGCAGGATAGGGTCTTACATCTGACAATATGGAGGGAGTTACTAAGTGAAGGGAGAACCTGGTTATGTACAGATATGCTGTGTAGTAACAGGAGGATTCCTGTAGAGATTTCTCACCTGCAGGAGTCTCCTCCCAGTTACCTGACGTCTCCTTCTCACCTGTATAGTAAGGAAACTGAAAGTTGTAAGGAGTTCCCACGGCTGCCTTGTCTCCCGTCACTTGAATTCTGAACGTTAGAGAGAAGATTTCTCCACATCATGAAAATAAAGGATTTTTCTCCTGGAGACTGAACTATAAAAGGAGAAAGATGGAAGAGCTTGAGATAGAGCTGAGATCAACAGCAGAGAGACACAAGACAACCAAGCAGGTGAGCGTCTTCTCCTGGTGTATACAGATTAATGGGAACCAGTACACAGTCTGTGATTATGGACATCAGATATGGTTTAGTAACTCATCTCATATTCACAGATTTACAGAGAGAAGAAAAGGTTGAAGTATTCAGCAGGAAGCATTGACCATGGACATCAGATTATTGGCTTTGCTGGTTTCTCTGGTTGCAGTGGGTGGACGTCCACACAGGAGACTCTGCCCTTTATTCCAGCACTCATCCATGTCTACCTCCGAAATAAGGTCCCTTAGGCATCTGCGAAATGATCAGGTCAGTGTGAAGCAGAGCTTTTATTTCCATAATTGAATCCCATTTCTAGATTGTTATGAGGACAATGAGTTGAGGGTTCATCGCTCCATAGCATCACGAGGAGCTTTCTGATTGGCACATATGAGCTTCAGATTAGGTTATAATACCTGAAAACTGATGGACAAAGCCCCTAGATGGAGGGACAGGACCAGGGAGACAATTCTGGTTGTCCACATAGTAGAAACCTGATTTTTGTTCTTCAACAGCAAAAGAAAATATCTGTGATGGAGTGAAATGTTACACCACCATGACTGGACACAAGACGTCTATATGTGACCTCAAGGTATGGAAATAAGATTCCACCAAAGCCCCTGTCATATCACCTAACTGTATAGAGGAGAAATGGCAGAACCCTTCATATCACATTTGTATTCTCTTCTACAGCCAAGTGACCGCCTGATCCTGACCCAGGAACGAGTGTCGCTGACGCTGGACGTCCTGACTAATATGTCTACCTCTGACCCTGTAACAAATTCCATGAAGACTTTCCTTAAATTGAGAGACCAGTTGATAATCTGTGTAAGTTCCTCCTTCTCATCCATCACACTTTAGCCTGTGAAATGGATCCAACATGGTGTAAATTACTTATATCCTGTTCTCCTTTACAGAGAGAGTTGCCTGAATACAGTGACCCTGCCTCTGAGCAGCTGAAGCCGTGGCTGAGTCATCTCCAAGATTTCAAAGACAAGGTAGGTGTCTTACAGAAGCTGCACACTGACAGTTTATAAAATATTGATTGTGTAAGGAGTAAAACGATGAATAATTTAATAGAGATATTGAAAGCAGACAGCATTATGGCAATGGTATGTTTCAGGTAGGAAGAAATGGAATGGAGGGGGATGCAGCTGCAGGATGTTACTACCAGTGTCTGTCTGAGACTGCCTGCTGTGAGAGGGGAGAGGGAGCATCCGGGGAGACGACTGGTTTTGGAGTTCTTAATCGTATAGACTGCTTTATTCTGCTGTTGGTTCTTCTGTGTGTTTCTCTTGTTGCTATGACCATCTGGCACCGGATAATCAGGCAACACTGGACCCTAGAGCTGAGCTGATCATTACACTACAGTCCTACCCACATTCAGTTACTCAGAATTGTCTTAGGGAAATACTGTGGTGATCAGAACATAATGAGATATCTCGCTGTCCTCCATTATAGGCCTCCCCTCAATGTGTCCAGGACGCTGTTGTGCTCAACCTCATCTCATTAAGGATGCAAAATGTGATGTGTCCAAGTGATCCTAGACTGTCTCCAAGATGGACAAGGATCATCAAGACATCACTTTTCTATCTTCTGTCATCAAATATTGTTCAGGAAATATGATAAGCTACCTGGAGGTTCACCTGTAACCGTCCACATGACCTTTTATTATTATTTTATTTATTATTGAATTTATGATTATATTTTATACATTATAATATTTCTCTATTTATTCTATATCTAATAATATATTGTTTTATACAGAGAGGTTTCATCCCTGGAGGATATATTGAGTCTGTTATATTATATGCTGTTATTTATGAATGCTCCATTAAACAACATTTTAAAATAATCAGTTCTGTTGTTTGTTTTTTACTTGTCTGGAAAATAATTTTTTTAAATTTATCACCAGGAAATTCACTAGGCCCAGGCCCGATGTAAGGCTAGCTCGGCTGATTGTAATGATACCTTTCATTTAGCGATCGTTGCTTCATTCTGGAGAAAAAAACAAATTTACTTACCAAAATTTTCATGTCCTGTAGTCCATAGGAACACAGGTACTCTAGGTACAACAACAAGAGAGAAAGAGGTTAATACGCAGTAATGATAAATCAGTTAATCCAGGATCAAGGATCCGATAAAGCTGGGCACAAGGTTGAAGGCAGTGTATTTTTGGGCTTACCTACATCCTACTCATTTTTGGCCCAGTACAATACAAATGTGCAGCAATTGTCTGAAAATTTTTAAAATCCATCACCAGGAAATTCACCAGGCCCAGGCCCAATGCCATGTAAGGCTAGATCGGCTGAATGTAATGATTCCTTTCACTTTCGTTCAAATTTGCAGGAACTGTCTCTGAAAATTAGGGACAGTCCCTGCAAATTCAGGACTATTGGCAACTATGCTGATCTGGGGGTGCTGGGTGTTGGACCCCAACTGATCAGATATTGAAATTTAAGGAATGAAAGCTGAGCTTGGTGCCAGTACACAATGTTTCTGTTGCTCAGCCAGTGCCAGCTCACCCACGTGTCAAAATGACAGATTCTGGTAAAGTGCCATCTTGACGAGTCTATGCATGACCAGAAGTAGTTCATGCACCAGAGCAAAGGTCACCCATTATTGTGCCCAAAACTTGGCCAGTGCAAAGCTCACTCATGGATGCACCTGGTGGTTGGAAGTGACTTATCAATGTACTTAATGACTGCCCAGCCTCAAGTTCACCTGTCATTGTCCCTAATGCTTTCCCTGTTTGAACCCACCCATCAAGGTGCTCACAGCATGCTTCGAGTCAGTTCATTCAAAAACTCCTGTTATATGTCCAGTGCCAACTCACCTGCCAATCATTCACCCATCGATTCACCCATTGCATGCCCTCCACCACCTCACCAGTCCTTGTATGCCAAGCTGATATTCTCCCAGCTTCCTAAAACTCCTCATCTATTTCTCCCACACCCCACTTAAACTTCGTCTCCAGTGGCTGGAACCTGCCAAATATAGGCCGCAGCCTCGGGCTATGCCCATATGTTGCCCACACCCCTCCACACCGAGTGCCACATACTGTTCCTAATGTCTAAGATGAACACGGTCAGTCCCTACATGTCATCCCTTTTGACACGGCTGGAATCTTTCCTAGTAGCTGAGATGACCACACCTGGGTGACGTCTACTGCTACTGCACTGTGGAGGAGGAAGGCAAGAGCTGTGACATCAGCTTGTTCAGTCTGTGACACCAGGAGCTTCACTCCAGGGGGGCATGAGTACTGGACTCACTGGTGAGGGAGCTATACAAGAACTGGGCACATTGATGGATGAACTGGCACTGGCTGAGCAACAGAAACCTTGTGTACTGGCACTAGGCATACATTGGCAGTAACGGAAGGGAGCTGGTGCTGGGTGTGCAAAGGGAAAGGCCCAGTGCAATGTCTGCAAAGGGCTGAATGACCTTCTCCCGTCCACTTCATTAAACTACCAACGAAATAGAAACATTTTTTTGGAATTTTTTGTTGTTTAAAACTAGGTTGTGTATTATAGTCCGAAAAATGTAGTAATTAATTAAAAATTCCGTCTGTCATACTAGTACACATTCTGGAGAAATACCACCACTATTGTGCTGCTGGTCAGGATTAAGGAAAACAGTCATTTTCAAAACAATTGAATCTATGGATGTATTTACATATCTATTGTTTCAATGGACTTGTAAATAGTGGCCATCCAAAAATAGGACACGTCCTTATGATGGCCGAAGGACCCCATAGAAATTATTAAGCCCATTTTTTAAAAGCCATTCTATAGAATATCATCTGTCTGATGGCTGTTAAAATTGGCTGGTTGCAAGGAGATGCCGAGGAGAGGCAGGGAAATTCTCTCCTACGCTTCTAAGGCCAGAGGAAATGGCACCTGGTGATCATGTGACCATCTGTAAGTGTTTTTAGAGGATTGGGGAAAAAAAGGGGAGTGAAAGCCATGCTTTTTTTTTTGTAAAGCCATTAAAAACCATTAGACAGCCAGGAAATGGATAAAATACATGTGACACACAGGCGCAAAACGGGCATAAAAAACTAACAATGTTCTGTGATCAGCTCTGGAGATGTATCCTGGGTCCCAAGCAGCCAAGTCCATCCTGCCCTGCAACTGGTTCTGGTGAATGCTTAGGGGTATTCTTAGTTTCTTACTACCCGGAGTGATTTTGGAAGGCTGGTAGCAGGTTTGGGGTTCACTGGCTGTGGTCCGGACTGTGATGTTAGTACTTCCTAACTGCGGTTTTATATATCTCCAAATGGTTTTCTCTCAGCTTGGATTGCATTTTCAGTGGGACAAATTCCCAGGGAACGCTGTTCATTCCTGAATATTTTCGGTATTCCAGCCAGGAGGAAAATGGAGTTTGGTAATAGATCTCATATTCCTCATCAGGTTTCTGGTGAAGACAAAATTCAAAAATGAAGACTTGGTGTTTTTCAGAAAGAGATTTTCTAACCACAATTACCTCTTACAGATATCTACCTGCACATTCCTATATTATCCAGACACAGGAAATTTCTCAGAAAACAAACTTGGACATTCTTTGTCTCCAAATCACGTGTCTGAACTTCAACGTGTCATTTGCTCCCAGAGTTTTATCAAGACCTCAGTAGTTCTGACAGCAGCCCTAGGGGTTCAAGGCATGGCCGAGTTAAGGTGTCCTCCAGATCAACAGCTTCTGATGGATCTGCTCACAACCATGCAGCTGTTACAAGATCATGTCTTCTGGATCATTTACAAGGAGTCAAAGCTAGACCCAAATCAGGAGTTAAAATACCAGGTTTAGTCATAAACCCTCATAAGCCAACAGTAAAATTGTCATCAGAGAAGAGACACAATCCTGAAGGCAGCAAGTCCAGAGTCCTTTTGTTATGTCATGAAAATGCTGGATCTCCTAACTTCATCAAGAGATGTAATACTATGGGCCATAGCTCATGTCGGCTCCTTCCAAGACAATATGCACATTTCTTTCAACAGAGCCTAGAAAAGGGGTTTTTAAGTGTATCCATCCACTCGCCAAGAGCTGAAGTGTCTTCTAAATTGAAAATCTGAAGTCCTCACCACAGATTCCTCTGCCTGGGTCTGGGGTGTGCATGTAGACAGATTGTGGATCCAGAAAATGAAACAAGAAAGGCTTGTTACCCAACCGGAAAGATCTCAGGGCTTTCAGACTTGCCTTAGCTCATTTCCAAACTTACCTGCGAAACCACCAAAAGCTTGTTCAGTCAAACAACTTACCAAAGGTACGGAGGTAAAAGACAGGCTGCAAGGAGGTTCATCCAGGGTAGTAAATACTCAACTCTACAATCTTCTCTCAGTGAAGAAGTGGAACGACCAACTTTAGATGGCAGGGAGACAGAGGAGAACACAAAGGTTTCAAACTTTGCTCTCTGTATCGCACTCATTATGCTCTAGCAACAGGAGGTCTGTCAATCAGCTTGGATGAGAAGCTGATGTATGTATTCCCACCTCTTCCATTAGTGCCGAGAGTATTTAGAAAGATTCTGGAGGAGCAAGCAGAAGCCATTCTCCAATGCTGACCTTGGAGGGCCTGGTTCTCTCTCCTGTGGTCACTCTCGTATACTGAAGACTGCTAGTGCTGCTGTAGGATGTCCAGGAAAACAAAAATTTGCTTACTGAAATTTTCATTTCCTGTAGTCTGTAGGCAGCACAGCTTTACCTGCCTTAAATAAATGTAATATTGCTGTATAAAAATACACTGACTTCAACTTTCTGGTCAGATTTAGGTAACTGATTAATTAATCATTACTACTTATTAAGTCAACAACCAAAAGTAAAAACAATCGCCAATACCTTTATGTTAAACACTGCGGCAACTTTAGAAGGGCTCAGGAGGACCCATAGGAAAGCCCATAGAAGCATATTTATTGTGAAACGACCATCACCTTTCTGCGTTCCGCATTCTCGCGCCATTTTATGGAAAATCGTTGAATAAATTAAAGTATTTTATCGTTGGTGACTGGCGCATTTCATATCACTGAAGTTATATTACTGCTTATTGACCTGTTGCTGTCTAATTGTATCTAGGGGGCTTTAACCCATTTGTGCCTGTGCTGCCTACGGACTACAGGAAAGGAAAATTTCAGAAAGTAAATTTTTGTGTTTTTTTCCATCCAGAATGAAGCAGTAAAAGGTATCATTACATCCAGCTGAGCTAGCCCTACAAGGCACTGTGTCTGTTTAATCAGTAAATTTCCGACAGATTTTAAAAATGTGTTTTTCAGACAAAATAAAAAAAAATATTATGAGACAGAGTTATTTTGAAATGTTAATTTAATGGAGCATTCATAAATAACAGCATATAATTTAACAAACTCAAGATATCCTCCAGGGATGAAACCTCTCTGTATAAAACAAAATATTATTAGATATAGAATAAATAGAGAAATATTATAATGTATAAAATATAATTATAAATACAATAATAAATAAAATAAAAATAAAAGGTCATGTGTCACGATTACAGGTGAACCTCCAGGTAGCTTATCATATTTCCTGAACAATATTTGATGACAGAAGACAGAAAACTGATGTCTTGATGATCCTTGTCCATCTTGGAGACAGTCTAGGGATCACTTGGACACATCACATTTTGCATCCTTAATGAGATGAGGTTGAGCACAACAGCGTCCTGGACACATTGAGGGGAGGCCTATAATGGAGGACAGCGAGATATCTCATTATGTTCTGATCACCACAGTATTTCCCCAAATGGTGACAATGCTGAGTAACTGAATGTGGGTAGGACTGTAGTGTGATTGTCAGTTCTAGGGTCCAGTTGTGCCATCATCCTGTGCTAGATGGTCAGAGCAACAAGAGAAATCACACAGCAGAACCAACAGCAGAATAAAGCAACCTATAGGATTAAAGCTCCAAAACCCGTCCCTCTCCCCTCTCACAGCAGACAGACACTAATAGTAACATCCTGCAGCTGCATCCCCCTCTATTCCATTTCTTCCTAACTGAAACATACCATTGCCATAATGCTTTCTGCTGTCAATATCTCTATTAAATTATTCATTATTTTACTCCTTACACAATCAATATCTTATAAACTGTCAGTGTGCAGCTTCTGTAAGACACCTACCTTGTCTTTGAAATCTTGGAGATGACTCAGCCACGGCTTCAGCTGCTCAGAGGCAGGGTCACTGTATTCAGGCAACTCTCTCTGTAAAGGAGAACAGGATATAAGGAATTTACACCATGTTTGGTCCATTTCACAGACCGAAGTGTGAGATAGAATGAGAAGGAGGAACTTACACAGATTATCAGCTGGTCTCTCAATTTAAGGAAAGTCTTCATGGAATTTGTTACAGGGTCAGAGGTAGACATATTAGTCAGGACGTCCAGTGTCAGCGACACTCGTTCCTGGGTCAGGATCAGGCGGTCACTTGGCTGTAGACGAGAATACAAATGTGATATGAAGGGTTCTGCCATTTCTCCTTTATACAGTTAGGTGATATGACAGGGGCTTTGGTGGAATCTTATTTCCATACCTTGAGGTCACATATAGACGTCTTGTGTCCAGTCATGGTGGTGTAACATTTCACTCCATCACTAGATATTTTCTTTTGCTGTTGAAGAACAAAAATAAGGGTTACATGTGGACAACCAGAATTGTCTCCCTGGTCCTGTCCCTCCATCTAGGGGCTTGGTTAGTTAGTTTTCAGGTATTATAACCTTATCTGGAGCTCACACATGCCATTCAGAAAGCTCCTCGTGATGCTATGGAGCGATGAACCCTCAAAGCAATGTCCTCATATCACTCTAGAAATGGGACTCAATGACAATATGGAAATAAAAGCTCTGCTTCACACTGACCTGATCATTTCGCAGATGTCTGAGGGACTTCACTTCAGAGGTAGACATGGATGAGTGCTGGAATAAAGGGCAGAGTCTCCTGTGTGGACGTCCACCCACTGCAACCAGAGAAACCAGCAAAGCCAACAATCTGATGTCCATGGTCAATGCTTCCTGCTGAATACTTCAACCTTTTCTTCTCTCTGTAAATCTGTGAATATGAGATGAGTTACTAAACCATATCTGATGTCCATAATCACAGACTATGTACTGGTTCCCATTAATCTGTATACACCAGGAGAAGACGCTCACCTGCTTGGTTGTCTTGTGTCTCTCTGCTGTTGATCTCAGCTCTATCTCAAGCTCTTCCATCTTTCTCCTTTTATAGTTCAGTCTCCAGGAGAAAAATTCCTTCATTTTCACGATGTGGAGAAATCTTCTCTCTAACGTTCAGAATTCAAGTGACGGGAGACAAGGCAGCCGTGGGAACTCCTTACAACTTTCAGTTTCCTTACTATACAGGTGAGAAGGAGACGTCAGGTAACTGGGAGGAGACTCCTGCAGGTGAGAAATCTCTACAGGAATCCTCCTGTTACTACATAGCATATCTGTACATAACCAGGATCCCCCGTCACTCAGTAACTCCCTCCATATTGTCAGATATAAGACTCTATCCTGCCATCAGTGTTTTATGAGGAGTTTTACCCTTTGACTCTGTGTAGAATTATGCCATGGTTCTTCATATTTGGAAATCTTTACTTAGTATTGTATTTTTTCTCTTAGAGGTTGATGGTGCAAAATATTAGCCAAAATGTTCCTTATGTAAATGTGGTTTTTATTGTGGTTATTGCTTTGCAACACAAGTTTTCCTTTAAATGGCAAAAAACTAAAGTCAAACTTATCTAAATTTGCTTATTAGTTGAATGAGATCAATCTTCCCATTATCAGCCAATTTCTGAAAGGGAAGAGCTTAAAGGGGTTGTGCCAGGTTTATAAGTCACGGCATAGGGGATAACTAGCTAATAGTTGATGGTCTGACTGCTGGGACCCCTACTGATCCCAATAACGTGATCCCGTTTCCTTGTTCTGATGGCGCGGCAGGTCGTGCATGCACACTGACGCTCTATTTATTCTCTATGCTAGCATAGCTCCCTCACCAATGAGTCCAGTGCTCATGCAGCACCAGCCCACATGTCAAAATGACAGATTCTGGTGAAGTGCCAGCTTGATAGGTCTATGCATGACCAGAGCTCGTTCACATGACAGAGCCAAGATCACCCATCATTGTGCCCAAAACTTGCCCAGTGCAAATCTCACTCATGCATGCACCTGATGGTTGCAGGTGACTTATCAATGTGCCTAATAACTGCCCAGCCTAAAGTTGTCCCTGATGCTTGCTCAGAGCCAGCTCATCTAACAAGGTGCCCACAGCATGCCCCAAGTCAGTTTATCCAAAAGCTGCATGTGCAGTGCCAACTAATCTAACAATCATTCAACCATCAATTCATCCACTTCATGCCCTCCACACCACCTCACCAGTCATTCTATGCCAGGCTGATGTTCTCCTACCTGCCCAATACATCTTAAGTATTTCTTGTATAGTGACAGGCCTGGAGGAAACATGTATACAGCATCCTACAGTGACAGGAATGACCAGTGACAGGATCTCCCGCACCCAATTCAAACTTCCCCAGTGACTTGAACCTGCCAAATACAGGCCGCAGCCTGGGGCTATGCACATTTGTGTCCCACACCCCCTCCACACCGAGTGCCACTTACAGTTCATACTGTTCAAGATAAACATGGCCAGCCCCTGCGTGCCATCACTTTTTGACACGGCCAACATCTTTCCTAGTAGCTGAGCTGACCACTCCTGGGTGACGTCTACTGCTATGACACTGTGGAGGAGGAAGGCCAGAGCTGTGACATCGGCTTCTTCAGTCAGAAAATGAAAGGTGAAATCTGATTGGTTGCTATAGGCAACTAAGCCGGTTCTACTTTACCCCAGTTTGATAAATCGCTCCCTAGGTTTATTGTCATTTAAGGGTCCATTCAGATGACATGGATACTGGTCATGCGTGTTCCGCAATTTACGGCCAGCCCTATATAGAAATGTCTATTCTTGTCCATGATGGCGGACAAGAATAAGACATGCTCTACATTTTTTGTAGGGCACACGGTGTGCTGTCCGCATCTTTTGTAGGCCCATTAAAATGAGTGGGTCCGCACCCGTTCTTCAAACTTGTGGAACAGATGCGGACCCAAAATTACGGTTGTCTGAATGGACCCTAAATGAAACCTTGTATTGAAAAGCAGTAACCACAATAAAAACCTTATGTACATACAGGCCATTTTGGCAAATTTTTTGCTACCAACATCTAAGTTAAACTATACAATACTAAGTAAAGAGTTCCAAGTATGAAGAACCACATCATGATTCTACACAGAGTGAAAGGGTAAAATTCTTCATAAATGAATGGCAGAATAGAGTCTTATATGGAGGGAGTTACTGAGTGACGGGTTAAGTACAGATATGCTGTGCAGTAACAGGAGGATTCCTGTAGAGATTTCTCACCTGCAGGAGTCTCCTCCCAGTTACCTGACGTCTCCTCACCTGTATAGTAAGGAAACTGAAAGTTGTAAGGAGTTCCCACAGCTGCCTTGTCTCCTGTCACTTGAATTCTGAACGTTACAGAGAAGATTTCTCAACATCATGAAAATAAAGGAATTTTTCTCCTGGAGCCTGGACTATAAAAAGAGAAAGATGGAAGGGCTTGAGATAGAGCTGAGATCAACAGCAGAGAGACACAAGACAACCAAGCAGGTGAGCGTCTTCTTCTGGGTGTATACAGATTAATGGGAACCAGTACATAGTCTGTGAATATGGACATCAGATATGGTTTAGTAACTCATCTTATATTCACAGATTTCCAGAGAGAAGAAAAGGTTGAAGTATTCAGCAGGAAGCATTGACCATGGACATCAGATTATTGGCTTTGCTGGTTTCTCTGGTTGCAGTGGGTGGACGTCCACACAGGAGACTCTGCCCTTTGTTCCAGCACACATCCATGTCTACCTCCGAAGTGAAGTCCCTCAGACATCTGCGAAATGATCAGGTCAGTGTGAAGCACAGTTTTTCTTTCTATTATGATCATTGAATCCCATTTCAAAAGTGATATGAGGACATTGCTTTGAGGGTTCATGGCTCCATAGTATCCAGAGGAGCTTCCTGAATGGCATGTGTGAGCTTGAGATTAGATTATAATACCTGAAAACCAACTGACCAAGCCCCTAGGTGGAGGAGCTAGATCAGGGAGACAATTCTGGTTGTCCACATGTAAACCTCATTTTTGTTCTTCAACAGCAAAAGAAAATATCCGTTGATGGAGTGAAATGTTACACCACCATGACTGGACACAAGACGTCTATATGTGACCTCAAGGTATGGAAATAAGATTCCACCAAAGCCACTGTCATATCAGCTAACTGTATAAAGGAGAAATGGCAGAACCCTTCATATCACATTTGTATTCTCTTCTACAGCCAAGTGACCGCCTGATCCTGACCCTGGAACGAGTGTTGCTGACGCTGGACGTCCTGACTAATATGTCTACCTCTGACCCTGTAACAAATTCCATAAAGGCTTTCCTTAAACTGAGGGACCAGCTGATAATCTGTGTAAGTTCCTCCTTCTTATCCTTTATGTCCATCACACTGCAGCCTGTGAAATGGATCCAACATGGAGTAAATTCCTTATATCCTGTTCTCCTTTACAGAGAGAGTTGCCTGAATACAGTGACCCTGCCTCTGGGCAGCTGAAGCCGTGGCTGAGTCATCTCCAAGATTTCACAGACAAGGTAGGTGTCATACAGAAGCTGCACACTGACAGTTTATAGGGTATTGTCTGTGTAAGGAGTAAAATGATGAATGATTTAATGGAAATATTGAAAGCAATAGGAATGGGATGTTTTAGGTAGGAAGATAGAGAGTGGACTGAAATAGTTAAAGCACTGGGAAGAAGGAAAGCAGGGAAGAGGTAGAGGAGGGGGATGCAGCTGCAGGATGTCACTATCAGTGTGTGTCTGAGACTGCCTGCTGTGAGAGGGGAGAGGGAGCATCCGGGGAGATGACTGCTTTTGGAGCTTTTAATCCTATAGGCTGCTTTATTCTGCTGTGTGTTTCTCTTGTTGCTATGACGATCTGGCACCGGATGATGGCACAACTGGACCCTAGAGCTGAGCTGACCATTACACTATAGTCCTACCCACATTCAGTTACTCAGCATTGTCTTAAGGAAATACTGTGGTGATCAGAACATAATGAGATATCTCGCTGTCCTCCATTATAGGCCTCCCCTCAATGTGTCCAGGACGCTGTTGTGCTCAATCTCATCTCATTAAGGATGCAAAATGTGATGTGTCCAAGTGATCCCTAGACTGTCTCCAAGATGGACAAGGATCATCAAGACATCAGTTTTCTATCTTCTGTCATCAAATATTGTTCAGGAAATATGATAAGCTACCTGGAGGTTCACCTGTAACCGTCCACATGACCTTTTATTATTATTTTATTTATTATTGTATTTATGATTATATTTTATACATTATAATATTTCTCTATTTATTCTATATCTAATAATATATTGTTTTATACAGAGAGGTTTCATCCCTGGAGTATACTCTGAATTTGTTAAACTATATGCTATTTATGGATGCTCCATTAAACTGATATTTTAAAATATCTAGTTCTATCTATTTTTTTTATTATTTTCTCTGAAAAAAAAACATTTTTTAAATTGTTCATCTGACATTCACTGATAAACCATGCACAATGCCTTGTAGGACTGAATATAATGATATCTTTCACTGATCCATTGCTTAATTCTAGAAAAAATACTTGTATTCCTTATGCAAATTACCAGTTAAGTGCAATGAGGGTGGGCCCATATCACTCTGTGCACTGTTGTTCCCCCTGTTTCCTTTGTCAGCCCCTCCCTCTTCTTCTTGATTGATTGGGTCTGCACAGCCATCTCACCTGGCCCTGTCATTCAAGAAAGACTGGAAGGGGCTTAAAAAGGAAGTGGGAGGAGCAACAGTGCACAGAGTGGTGTGGGCCGTCCCCCAGGGCACGTTACTGCTCATTTGCATATGGATTTATCCTTAGAATGAGGCAATACATTGCTAAGTGAAAGGTAGCATTACATTCAGCTGAGTTAGTCCTGCAAGCCATTGTGGCTGGTGTAACAGCATTGGTGTAGTGCCTTATTTTGCACCTAGCCTTTCTGCTGCCTGAGGTGAAAACTGAAACGGCGCCCCCCCCCCATGCCAATTTCCTAACCTAATCCCTTTGCCACAATGAAACTGCTCATTGTCCATGCCTCTTCCGATGCCCCCCTCCTGCCCCTACCTGGTGTTGCCTGAGGCGATCTCCTCACCTGGCCTCATTGGTGGTGCACCTCTGCCTGTGGCGGCGCTGTAGGGGAATCTGGACACTTGCTGAAGACAGCCGATAGCTTTTAGCTGTTAGTTTATGCTGCCCTCTGCACAGAAAATTAATTTGCCCCTTTAAGTCTATACAAAATTTATATAAATAATAGTACCAAAAAGGGCTCCCATAATAGTACCCTACAATGCATGTAACATACCTGCATCCACTAGATGTACTACATACATTACACCTTTCACACATACACATTCACCCACTCACTACTGGTAGGCAAGAAAACATATACACCCCCTACATGCAGACATATGCACACTTTATACACAAGCATGCATATACACACTCACTACATGCATACATACACACAGTGGCATAACTAAAGTCCTATGGGGGCTCGACAGTGAATTTTGGATTTGGCTTCCAATTCCACCGGTACCATGCCCAAACAAATTATGTTCCTTTCAACCTCTTTCTTAGGCTACTGTTACATGGCCGTATCTGTTTTGCAGGCTGTAAACTGCAGAGTCACAAAATGCAGATACTGGCCGTGTGCATCTATAGTGCCCTGGAGGGACACTTAAGTCAGGACATTTGTCTATTTCCCCTATACAAAGTTATAAACTTAGTACTTTATTTCACTTGAAAGGGTTAACTTATACTATTTATTACTGTGTTATTGCATTTTATATATATGTCGTGATATATATCCTGTTCATTTGCACTGTATTTGCGAGGCTCTGTGGAAAGGGTTAATGAATACTGAGAGACTTTTGGGACTTTGAATGAGAAGCTGGTAATTTTCAACAGCTGCCATAGTTTTAGGTTTAAAGAGCATGTTTTGGAGGGAAAAAGTCAGACTTGTTTATCACCAAAGTCTGACAGACTGACCTTTTGAATGTCTGGTTTAGCTCTGTTGTTATGTCTAGAAACATGTTTTTTTTTTTTTTTTAAAAAACTACTGTGTCATTGCCATTGAGTATCATTGAAGCTTTAATGTTAATGGGTGTGGAACTTTGTAGTTGTTTATGCTGAGTTTCTCCACTCCACCCCTCCCTCTAGAAGGTTCCAGTCTAGCTAGAAAAGGTATATAAGGAGAGCAGTCAAAGCCCCTAGTGTTCTGTAGTTAGGGACCTGTGCTTTGAGGGGACCAGAAGAAGACACTGAGATGGGGACGCCGAGCCACAGACCATGGGTCACTATCCCTGTGACCAAGGAGCCACTCGGACTACTGAGTTGCAGACCGTGGGCCTCCAGCCTTTGACCAGGGTACCAACATTTTCAGAGAGAGAGGGACAGCTAGCTCAGGCTTTTCCTAAGCATCAAACCCTTTTTCTACTAAGTATGAGACTGGAGAAGCCAGCCCTATGCCTCGCCTGTATTGTTTTGCACTTGAATTCCTCCAGTAAAGAAGCACACTGGTTACTGAAGACCCTGACTCTGTGGACTTATTTCCCATTGGGGTGCACCACGCCTTACCATCCCTTCAGGAGAGCAACAACACGTGGTGACACCTGAATGGTCTCCGGGGGACCCAGCATAGCGTTGGGGTCACCCTAAACACAGCCACTGCATATCCCATACTTTTAATCTCTGCAAGATGCATAAGAATAGGACATGTTCTATAATTTGCAGCACGGCCACACAGATGTGGACAGCAAACAGATGACATCCGTGTGCTGTCCACTTTTTTGTGGCCCTGTAGAAGTGAACGGGTCCGTTGACGGAAAATACACAGATCGGGCGTGGACCGAAAATATGGTTGTGTGGATGAGGCCTTATACCTTCACACATTAAAAGGTTTCTCTCATTACAAACACTTGTCCACAAGATATCCCCCGCTGATTATGAGAATGTGGGCCCCGCGTTCACCCATTTGAATGGAGCAGTGGTCACACTATGAAACTGCCGGAGTGTTTGTAACAGGCCAATCCTCTTTTTGGAAGTTAGAATGAGTGTTAAATACCAGAATACGACCCCTAAATAAATACAGACCCAAGACTTAGACCCCCAGATTCTTTTCAGACCTCCAAAATGAATCCAGACCATGGGCTCATGCCGCCAAAAAAAGGGCATCTGTCACCACATACCGCTAGGTGAAATGGTTGACAGCTGTCCATCCGCGATTGTAAGCAGAGTCCTATGTCCTCTCTGTCATCTTTGTAGGTTCAAATTATCCCATATGCAAATTACCCCATATGCAAATTACCCCATAGGTGCAAAAGACGCAGTGCCGTTGCACCTCATTCCACCCAGAGGCTTTACTGATGATATGGTACTCTCTGGGTTCCACATGTAAAAGAGTAATGCCTGAAAGAAAGACCTCACTTCAAGAAACCATGGAGACTTGGCACCAATGATAATCATTCAAAGATCAGTATTACTATTAGACAATTTTTATTTTACCATCTCTTTGAAATTCATATACAAAACCAACGAAAAAATCCAATAAATAACATAAAATAATATAATAATATAACTTAATAACCATAAATATAATAAAATAAATACATCATTATAGATATGAATAAATTGAATATATTCAAATACATGATATAAAAACTGTATATAAAACATAAATTAATCTTTTTGAAAATATCAAAGAATATTCATCTTTCTTTAGGGAAATTCATCTAAAGAAAAATATTTAAAAAAAAAAATCCAGAAAACATTGATGATAATGAAGTTCCAGTAGAGTTTCTTCTTCTGTGTTGTCTGAGGTTTACAATCGGTGGACAGTGATTTTCTTCTTTTTCTTTCCAATATTTCATAGTCACCATTTGTCATACGATAAAGAAGATTGACTTCATAGGGGATGCTACCCAATTTAAACTTGGAAATTAAATCCTCTAGACTTGTGGATCATCAGCTTTTTTGTAGTTATTTTCCATGAGCCCAACATCCAACATCTTCCACCATTAGTGAGATGAGGCTGAGTAACACAGCGTCCTGGAGACATTGTGGAGATGCCTACAATAAAATAGGGAAATGGTTATTAGACATGTTGTGGATTCAGCATTAACCATACATTCCACATCCTCATGTCATCTCCTCTATCTGCCATCTATGTTCTTTCTTCCTACTGTCTTTTCAATGAAATTAGATCACGGTGAAGCCTTCTAATCATCAGAAGAACCTCATCTACTCTAAATGTCCAGACTAATTTCTCTGCCCCACCTTGGAGGACAGGATGATATTGGTGCATGTCACATCTGTTGGCCAGTGTCGGACTCTTACCTCTTTCACAAAGTGTTGGAGATGGTGAAGCCATGGCTTCAGTTCTTCAGAAGGTGTTTTGCTGTGTCCTGGTGATTCCCTCTGAATGTGAGAAATGCAATGATAAGTTATAGGTCAACATGTCCAGTACCAGAACCAAAACATCAAATCATGGACCATGCAAACAATGAACATAAGAGCCATATAAACTTACACAGATCAGAAGATCGTCCTTGATTTTGAGGAACATCATGAGTGACTGTGATGCAGGGTCAGGTACAGCAGACGTGGACAGATTTACCAGAACCTCTGTGGTTATTATAACTCGTTCCAAGGTCAGAATCAGACGATCACTGGGCTGTAGAAGGGAAGATGTTGAAAGAGTTACAGGTTCATAAAGTGTTCTTGTGTATCTTCACAGTTAAAATGAATTTCATTTAGAGGAGAATTATGTATGAAACTGGTGAGCAAGAGAAGAGACAGCCAGATGTGTACTTACCTTTAGGTCACATACAGACGGCTTGTGTCTCATCATTCTCTTGTAGCATTTCATTGCACTGGTGGACATGTTCTTCTCCTGTGGAGGGTCAGAACAGGATTTGTTGATGCTTTTCATCATGTAATGTGTATTTTACATATTATATATTGTAATAACTTCATTCAGAATATGTTCTAGTGGATTGTGACTGCTGATGTCTAACATAGAGGGTCAAGAGTCAAAAAGTCAGGAACTGCAAGTAGATGGATGAATGTAATAGAGCAATGGGCCTAGCTCTACCATTCAGCCATCCTGAAAGCCAAAATATAATATGTAATGGAAAAGAATGGATGAATTATCTTGCAGTTTGGTTTCCTTCCTAACTTTTGACTCAAACTCCATAGTTCAATCAGACTCCTCTCAGTAGAAGACAATCTTCCTCCTTACATGTTCTTTCTGCAGTTCTCTGATCATCTTGATGTCTGCAGAAGATGCTGATTTATATCTGGACATCGAGCAGCGTCTCTTGAGTGGATGTGCGGTCACGGCCACAAGTAGAATACAGAAGACCACCAGTCTGACGTCCATGGCTGGAGTATTGGTGTCGATCTGAAGACTTTCTTCTCTTCCTAAGAACCTATGTATAAGATATTAATACATATGATTATTCTACATAAACCCATCATGTAAATGTCCACAGCTTTGATGTTCTGTATATACACCAGGAGAAGACGCTCACCTGCACAGTTGACTTGTATCTCTCTGCTGCTGATCTCAGCTCTGGCTCAAGTCTTCCCATCTTTCTCCTTTTATATTTCAGTCTCAAGAAAAGAAATTCCTTTATTTTCATGATGTAGAGAAATCTTCTCTCCAACGTTCAGAATTCAAGTGACAGCAGCCGTGGGAACTCCTTACAGCTTTCAGTTTCCTTACTATACAGGTGAGAAGGAGACGTCAGGTAACTGGGAGGAGACTCCTAACACACAGAAAACTCCTACAGGAGGAGCTATGTACATAACGAGGTTCCTCCTGTCACTCAGTTACTACCTCCGTATTATTACATGTGATATCTGTAGAGAGCAGGGATTCCTGTATTACTGGAAGATCATTAATAAAGAATCTGCATGCAGTTCCTGACTTTTCTGCATTCTCTATATTTGAAATCAACAGTCACACTCTACTGGAGCATGGATTATAGGAAGTCATTTACACTAAATGTCTAACATAAAGTAATGTTAAGCTAAAAGACTCCTGCTCTGTCCCTCCACAGGAGAAGACCATGTCCAGCAGTGCAATGAAATACTAGAAGAATGATGAGACATAAATCGTCTGTATGTGACCTGATGGTAAGTTCATATCAAGCAGTTTCTTCTCTTTTTCATTACTTTCTTAAATAATAGGAAAAAAACACAATGCAGCAGCACTCCGCAAGCCAAATAAAGTACAAAAACGCCATAGTAATAGAAGATATTCTAGTGCTAATGCTACGCTTATTTAGTAAATTAGAGATTCTTGGCAAATATATTTTGTACAAAATTATTTGGGCCCCTCTGCAAAACGTCAAGGCGATCTCTGTAAGACGGGATCCTAACACTAAATGCTATCTGTTTTGTGCCATAATGGCCACCATAAAATTCAGGGAGTGCAGGTTCCACATGCATGCTGTGTCCACTCTGCTTTTTATCATTTTTGGTGCCAAAATGGCCTCCATTAAATCCAGTGAATGCAGGTACCAACATGTATGCTGAGCCAACTCTATACCTCCCCTGGTGCCTGATGGCTACCAATGAATGCAATGAGGGTCCACTCTCAGGGGTGTAGCTATAGGGGGTGCAGAGGTAGCAGTCGCTACCTGGCCCAGGAGCCTGAGGGGGCCCAAAGACCCTTGTGCCACCAGTATTATAGAAAGTGCATGCTGGGAGGGCTCTGTTATACATTTTGCACAGGGGCCCAGAATGTTCAAGTTAGTCTTCTGGCTGCAGGGAAGGGGTTAGGTCAAGAATTTGGCATGGAGGGGGTGCTGTTTCATTTTTTGCCTCAGGCTGCAGATAGACTATGTGCTCCCCTGCCCCTGGCCACAACGTACTGAGGGAAGGGGGGCCCAAGCTGAACTCTTGCACCGGGGCCCAGGAGCCTTTAGCTACGCCCCTGTCCACACTATACCTCTCCTTGGCACCAAAAATGATAAAAGGCAGAGTGGACCCAGCATGCATGTGGAACCTGCACTCCCTGAATTTTATGGTGGTCTTCATGGCACATAACAGGTAGTATTTAGTGTTAGGTTCCCGTCTTACAGAGATCGCCTAGACATTTGGCAGACAGGCCCAAATAATTTTGTGCAAAATGTATTTGCCAAAAATCTCAAATTTATTAAATAAGCGTTAGCACCAGAATATTTTCTATTATAGAAAATACATCTTTAGGAACTATCATCTTTTCAACATCTTCTCGTTTACAGACCAATGATCATCTGATTCTGACCTTGGACTTTCTGGCAAATTTTTCCGACGTCTACTGTTCCTGACCCTGGATCACAGTCACTCATGATGTTTCTCAAAATTTAAGGATGATCTTCTGATCTGTGTCCATATGGCCCTCATATTCATTGTTTGCATGATATATCATTTGATGTTTTGGATCTGGTACGGGACATACTGACCCATAACTTATCATCATTTTGTATTTCTTGCATTCATACAGAAACACCAGTGAAACACCTTCTGAAAAGCAGAAGCCATGGTTACAACATGTCCAAAACTTTGTGGAAAATCAATATCAATAAAATTATCCTGGACACATATAGACGATGAGTCTTCTCTACAGCATCTCCAGGATACAAATGGACATAAAGGATTTACTATTCCTTTGATGACCCAACACCAAAACCATCCACATGTGACACTAAGTATAATCTCACTGCTCTGCAATAATGAAACACAGTGGAACATGTTAAAGCAATAATAAAGCATGTAATGACACCGCTCTATACATGCAGTACTCCACTTTGCCATCTGTGACTTGTTATTTTACTGTCCTATACAAACAGTATTCCAGTATATTTCCCATGGGTAGATGATACAAATAACAGATGAAATCATAGCATAGCATCCGAAACAAAACCTGGGACAGACACCTCTGCATCTACAACACATCAGCCCGGTCCACCTGTTGATGAGAGAACTGTTGGGTTAAGGAATGAAACTGGCAGTGATTAAGACTGTGGAGAGGTTTTGGCTTTAGTGTCTGTGGGTGTATTATTCAGAAGGAGACCCCAGAAATAGTTAAAAAGATCACTGGTTTGAGGCTCTCCAAAGGGTAAAAAATGAGGAAATACTGTGCTCAGCAAATGACAACAAATGATGAGGTAGCTTGGATGGGGAAATGCGGGTGGAAGTGCAAGCAGATCGTAGGATCTCCGTTGGTCTGGGGCTGATCCAAAATTGGCGACAAAGATACAGCAGAAGACAACCCTAAGACAACACTAAAGTTCCTATAATGCCCTGCTTGACTTGCCACCAGTGCAAGCCCTAAGCGGCAAGTCCGCAACTGTTCGACATTCCTTGCTCTGCTAAGTGCAGGACAGACACACACACAGACAAAACCAAAACAGATATGTGGTCATACAGGAATGGACCAAATCAGAAGACAGAGGGTATCAGAATGGCCAAGCTAAAGTCAGAACCAGACGGGATTCACAGTACCAAATCACTAGACAGAAAGTAATCAAAGGCAAGCCAAGGTCAATAAATCAAGAATTCAAAACGCACACAGAACCAGAACTGGGAGCACAGCTAGGGAGAAAAACCTATAACTAGAGCGCCGAGTCCCTGGATCAGAACCGGTAGGTCCAGGGACTTAACGCCCCATTGGACCAGGACACCAGATGCCTTTAGGATAGGCAGTCTGAGCAGTCACTAAGCCTGCAATAATAAAACACACCTAAACCATCAATAGCTCACCACCGCATCTCCAGAGTGCATCACTGGAGCACAGACAGATAAGTTGGTGACAGCTTTACAAAAAGAACAGTATATATAATTTATTATTACTGTGATCGAACTGACCTACAGAATGAAGGAAAAGTGTCATTTTTAATGCACAGTGAACACTAAAGAAAAACCTAAAAACAATAGTGCAAGTGCATTTTTTTCCAATTCCACAACATTAATAAGTTTTTTTCCAGCTGCCCAGTGCATAAAATAAAATATTGAATGGTGCCTTTAGGAAGTATAACCTATCCAGCAAGGAACAAGCCCTCATATGGTCATGCAAATAGACAAATAAATCACAAGTCAGACCACACATGGAGGACTGTGTACAGTTCTGGGCTCCTGTGAACAAGGCAGACATAGCAGACCTGGAGAGGGTTCAGAGGAGGGCAACTAAAGTCATAACTGGAATGGGTGGACTACAGTACCCAGAAAGATTATCAAAATTAGGGTTATTCACTTTAGAAAAATGACGACTGAGGGGAGATCTAATAACTATGTATAAATATATCAGGGGTCAGTACAGAGATCTCTCCCATCATCTATTTATCCCCAGGACTGTGACGAGGGGACATCCTCTGCGTCTGGAGGAAAGAAGGTTTGTACACAAACATAGAAGAGGATTCTTTACGGTAAGAGCAGTGAGACTATGGAACTCTCTGCCTGAGGAGGTGGTGATGGTAAGTTCACTAAGAGAATTCAAGAGGGGCCTGGATGTATTTCTGGAGGTAATAATATTACAGGTTATAGTTACTAGAGAGGGGTCGTTAATCCAGGGAGTAATTCTGATTGCCTGATTGGAGTCGGGAAGGAATATTTTCCCCTAAAGTGAGGAAAATTGGCTTCTACCTCACAGGGGTTTTTTGCCTTCCTCTCAATCAACTTGCAGGATAACAGGTTGAACTGGATGGGCAGAGGGCTTTTTTTTGGCCTTATAAACTATACAAAGTTATGGCAGGGAGGGGAAAAACAAAAATGGAAAATGGCAGTGGCAGAAAGGAGTTAAAAACACAAAAAAATGTCCTACAAGACAGTAAATAAAATGGAAAAGAAATGGACTGATACCTTTGAAACTTGTGAAAACGTATTCTACTTTGACCATCGTGTAGGACTATAATGTTATATGGAAAATTATATCATGTTACATTTTAGTAGAAGATGACAGATGGACACAATCATAAACTGTGAATGCAGAACTGAGGAGAGAGCATTCTGGAGGAAGACATCATACATCAGCAGGAATGGAAACGTGAAAGAATGGATCTTCATGGCACCAATAATAATCACCATCAGAGGACCAGTATTAATGTTAAACAATTTTAATTTTACCATTTCCTTGAAATTCATATAAAATAGATAAGAAATCCAATAAAAAATGCAATAATGTATTAAAAAACTTACAATAATTAGCAAATATAAAATAAAATAAATACATTCATTATAGATAATAAATATATTAAAATAAATGAAATACATAAAATATAAATTAATCCTCTTGAAAACATCAAAGAATATTCATCTTTTTTTAGGGAAATTTGACAAGAGAAAAATATTTTCTTAAATCCCTAGAAAACATTGATGAAAAAATGAAGTTCCTGAAGAGCTTCTTCTTCTGTGGCAGCTCAGGGTTATAATCTGTGGTCAGTGATTTTGTTCTTTCTCTTTCCAATATTGCATAGTCACCATTAGTCATAGGATGGAGAACATTGACTTCATGGGGGATGCTACAACATTTAAGTTTGTGGATCTTCTTTCAAGCTTCTTTGTAGTTACTTTCCATGAGCCCAACACCCAACATCTTCCACCATTAGTGAGATGAGGCTGAGTAATACAGCGTCCTGGAGACATTGTGGAGATGCCTATAATAAAATGAGTCAAGGGTTTATTAGGAACGTTGTGGATTCACCATTATCTATAAATTCCTTCATGTCCTCTCCTCTATCTGCCATCTATGTTCTTTCTTCCTTTTGTCTCTTCATTGAAATCAGTTCATCGTATACTGTGAAGCCTTCTGATCATCAGTAAAACCTCATCTACTCTACTTGTCTACACTAATTTCTCTTCTTCACATTGGAGGACAGGATGATTTTGGTTCATGTCATAACGATAGTCCCTTGTCAGACCCTTACCTCTTCCACAAAGTGCTGGAGATGGTGTAGCCATGGCTTCAGCTCCTCAGAAGGAGTTTTATTGTGTCCTGGTGATTCTCTCTGAATGTGAGAAATATGATTATAAGTTATAGGTCAGTATGTCCAGTACCAGAACTGAAACATTAAAGCATGAACCAAGCAAATAATTGACATGAGGACCATATGGACTTACACAGATCAGAAGATCATCCCTGATTTTGAGGAACATCATGAGTGACTGTGATACAGGGTCAGGCACATCAGATGTGGACAGATTTACCAGAACCTCTGTGGTTATTGTAACTCGCTCCAAAATCAGAATCAGACGGTCACTGGGCTGTAGAAGGGAAGATGTTGAAAGAGTTACAGGTTTCTAAAGTGGTTCCTTGTGTATCTTCAGAGGTATTGTGCATTTCATTTCGAAGTTGGTCAACAGGAGAAGAGACATCCAGATGTGTACTTACCTTTAGGTCACATACAGACGGCTTGTGTCTCATCATTCTTCTGTAGCATTTTATTGCACTGGTGGACATGTTCTTCTCCTGCGGAGGATCAGAACAGGATTTATTGGAGCTTTACATCAAATAATAAGTATTGTACATATTATATATTGTAATGACTTAACTGAGAGTATGTTCTAGTAGAGTGTGACTGATGATGCCTAACATAAAGAGTCAAAAGTCAAGAACCACACATAGATGGATGAATGTACTAGATCAATGGGTGCAGTTATGAAGTTGGTTACTCAACCATTCCGCCAGCATATAATATAAAATGGAATAGATTGGATCAATTATCTTGCACATTTCGTTTCTTTCCTGACATTTGGCTCAGCCTCAACAGTCATGAATCAGACTCCTCTCAGTAGAAGACAATCTTCTTCCTTACATGTTCATTCTGCAGTTGTCTGATCATCTTGATGTCAGCGGAAGATACTGATTTATATCAGGACATTGGGCAGAATTTCTTGTGTGGATATCCGGTCACGGCCACAAGTAGAATACAGAAGACCACCAGTCTGACGTCCATGGCTGGAGTATTGGTGTCGATCTGAAGACTTTCTTCTCTTCCTATGAACCTGTGTAGAAGATATTAATACATATGATTATTCTACATAAACCCATCATGTAAATGTCCACAGCTCTGATGTTCTGTATATACACCAGGAGAAGACACTCACCTGCCCGGTTGTCTTGTGTCTCTCTGCACCTGTTTTCAGCTATGGCTCAAGTCCTTCCATCTTTCTCCTTTTATAGTCCAGTCTCCAAGAGAGAAATTTCTTCATTTTCACGATGTGGAGAAGTCTTCTCTCCAACGTTCAAAATTCAAGTGACGGGAGATAAGACAGCCGTAGGAACTACATACAGATTCAGTTTCCTTACTATACAGGTGAGAAGGAGACGTCAGGTAACTGGGAGGAGACTCCTAACATTCAGAAAACTCCTATAGGAGGAGCTATGTACATAATGAGGATCCTCCTGTCACTCAGTAACTACCTCCGTATTATTACATGTGGAGAGCAAGAATTCCTGTATTACTGGAGGATCATTAGTGAAGAATCTGCATGCAGTTCCTGACTTTTCTTCACTCTCTATATTAGACAGTCACACTCTACTTGAGCATATACAAAATGAAGTAATTTATACTGTAGGCAGCACGGTGGCTCAGCGCTGGGGTCCTGGGTTCGAATCCAACAAAGGACAACATCTGCATGGAGTTTGTATATTCTCCCCGTGTTGTTGTTGGTTTTCTCCGGGTTCTCCGCTTTCCTCCCACACTCCAAATACATACTGATAGGGAACTTAGATTGTGAGCCCCATTGGGGACAGTTGGATGCTAATGTCTGTAAAGCACTGGGGAATACAGTAACGCTATATAAGTGCATAAAATAAATAAAAATAAATGTGCAATGTACATTAACTAATGTAACTCTGAAAACCTGCTATGTGCTTCCCCAGGGGAAGAATACTTCCAGCAGTGCAATGAAAAAATACAGAAGGATGAGACACAATGTCTGTATTTGACCTAATGACAAGTTCATATCTGTCTTGTTCACCATTTGCTTAAATAACAGTCTTCTAAAATCTTCCCTAGACCTTCTAAGATGCATCTTTAGGAACGTATTATCTTTTTGCTGTTTACAGTCCAGTGACAGGCTTATTTTGACTTTGGACATTTTCACAAATTTGTCCACGTCTTCTGATGTTCCTCAAAATCAGAGATGATCTTATAATCCATGTAAGTCTATCATCTCCAGTGCTTGCATGGTCCATGATTTGATGTTTTGATGATTTGAAGTCTATTGTGTCCATTGCATCCGGAAAAAAAACCTTGGACAGACATCTCTGCATCTACAATATATCAACTCAGTCAACCTGTTGCTGAAAGAACTGTTGGGTTAGGGAATAAGACTGGCAGTGATCAGGGTTATGGAGGAGCTGGCTGTAGTGTCTGTGGGTCCATTACCTAGAGGGAGATTATAGAAATGATGTGAAAGATCACTGGTTTGAGGAACCCCAAAGAATAAAAAAAAAAGAGGAGATGATTCTGTGCGCAACATGTGACAACAAATGATAAGAAAGGTTGGATGAGGAAATGTGGGTAAAAAAAGTGCAACCTAATCATAGGATGTTCCAGTGGTCCAATGCTCTGACACAATAATGGCCCCATAGATCCAGCAGAAGACAGTGCTTCTTGGAGGTGACTTCGGGGCCAATCATTCAACATCAAAGTCTATTTCTTATGCAATGATTCATAGATAACCTAATAGATTTTACTGACGTTTAAGATTCAGGGGTGAACAAAGGGGGATGCCTAGAAGAAGACTTTCTAGGGCTTTCTGCCCTTTTCCACACATAAATAACACTATCAAAATTTTCATAGTTTTCCATGATCACTATAGACATAGGGATGTAAACAGCTTTGCCCTATTGGATCATTCCTAAAAATGGTATTTTAGCTGTTACGGATCAATGTTTTGACTAACCCTAAGGACATTATTCTGGCAGTCCCCTGGTATTCAGCCTTTAAGCCCTGTATAGGGATCTCAACTTTGCTGCAGGAGATTAACCAGACTGCTTCTTCATATGATAGTAACACAGCGTCCTAGAGACATTGTGGAGATGCCTACAATAAAATAAGTAAATGGTTATTAGTAGGGATGAGCGAACCGAACCGTAACGAACCAGATTCGTTACGAACTTTACCGAACGTTCGGTTCGTCCCCGAACCGAACTTTCGTAAAGTTCGTATGAATCAGGTTCGTAAATAAATAAAGTTTACTTTTTCCACAGAATAGACCAGGATACAAGGGATTATTATTACTCCTTACAATCCCTTGTATCCTG
>ONZH01008167.1:0-80257 GCA_900303285.1 Rhinella marina
GCATCTGAGCCGAGCACCGCGGCCAGTCGGTAGTATATTCCAGGGTCACCTGATCAGGCCAGCCAACCCCTGCTATCGACATGTAAGGGCCCCACGTGATGCTGGGTGGTACGCAGAGTCTCCTGGCTTGTGATTGGCTGTGTTTTTAGGCGCCAAAAAAGCACGATGCGGAAGTTGCCATTTCCTCGAGCATGGCGAGATACTCGTCCGAGCAGCGAGTACTTACGAGTACCCTAATACTCGAACGAGCACCAAGCTCGGACGAGTATGCTCGCTCATCTCTAGTAACCAACCTAAACTAACCGCCCTACTTCTTACAGTATATCTACCATCACCAAAAAAACTCTCACATCTCACAATTAAGAAAAACCTCACAAAGCTGAACATATTCATTGGCAACGTTGCCTTATAGCTGAATTTTATGGAATGCTCAAACTTTACCGTCACCGTGGCAACCAATTAACTACAAACAGAAGTTTAAAAGAAAGCATAAAAAAATAAAGATAAAAACTCCTTCTTCTCACCCAGTCTGTGACTACATGAATAATGGATTGCAGACTTCGCATCATCTTGATTACAGAATGACTTGCAGTGGGGGGAAAAAAAAAGCAAATCAAGATGAAAGACCTAAATTAAGCCACCACTGATATGCTTTATTGTTTCGAAAATATATTGTTTTTCTAAAGTCTGCTGTTTTAGATTATCATAACTCCCAACATTTCAGATAGTGAAAAAAAGGGACACTTATGGTTCAGCGTGTGAAATGTCCCTTGTTTCATGCAGCTCCCTTTTCATTTACAAATTACCGCAATAATGGTTGAAAATCAAGACCTAAAGAATTAAACAGCAAAAAATCATGAAATATTATACAAGGTGGGGGCGGCAGGAACTAAATCAGCAGCATAGTTATTAGTGGCCAGCTGGGTGTGGAGGAGGGAGCGCTAACAATAAAAGCAAAATGGAAACCTTTCATTTGCTTTCCTCATTCAATCCGCCATCATGGTCATGTAGCCAAATGTAGCCTTAAGTAGCTCTCAATTAATTGCCCCATACTTGTTCACATCATCAGGCCATAATGTACCCTCAATGGCTCTCAATTAATAGCCCCATACCTGTCCACATTATCAAGCCCTAACATACCCTCAATGGCTCTCAATGAATTGCCCCATTCCAGTCCGCATCATCAAGCCCTAAGATACCCTCAATGGCTCTCAATTAATTGCTCCATACCTGTCCGCATCATCAGGCCCTTATGTACCCTCAATGGCTCTCAATTAATTACCCCATTCCTGTTTGAATCATCAGGCCTGCTTTTCCTCTTGATTGTTCTCCTCGTTTCCAGGAGCTTGGCTTCAATAAACTACCACACTAAATTTGCTAGTAAACACTGTGTATGCTCATCCAGGAGTTGGCGATACCATTCAAGTAATTTTAGGTTGAGTTCCCTCACTAGCATGAATATGCTGGACTCTTCCTGTGACTGGAACACCCAGCAGACTCGTAAACCATGGAATTATCAAAAATATTGGGCATGCATTTAGAAGAAAGTGAGTGCAGAAGAGCAATGTTTCAATCATTAAGCATGGCACACAGCACAGAGTCAAAAATGAGTCAAAAAGTCAAAAAGAAAGTGACAGGTTACCATAAAAAATGTTTTAATGAAAACTTCTACTGTACTGAGACTGATTATGCAGAGACAGAAAGAGCAAAGCTCTGCTAAGGCAGGGAAGACCAGTGATTACAATGTTGATTTACCAACCCATGTAAGCACACATAGATGGCTGTGGGGGAATGGCTGGTCCAGGTGAAAGAAAGGTTAGCTTCAGGGATGTAGTTATAGGGGGTACAGAGGTGGTAGTTGTATCTCGGCCTTGGTGCCTGAGCGGGGCCTCTGTCCCAGATAGAGACTCCAGTGTTATAAATGGCACATGTTACAGTAGGTGGGAGGCCTGTTACAGATTTTGTATTGGAGTCCAAGAACTTCAAGTTTCACCTCTCTGTAGCTTCATATTTTCTGGAACTACTGTATATAAAAATGTATTGATCAGCTCCTAAAGAGGTACATTAATGGGATGTAACTTGGTGACTCAGTGGTTAGCATTGTTATCTTGCAGTGCTAGGTTCTAATCCAACCAGGGCCATGGAGTTTGTCCTCGTGTTGAATGTTCTTGTGTTTTCAAGAGCTTCCTTCAGGTTCTCTGGTTTCCTCAAATTCTCCAAAAAGGTACATATAGGTGAATTTAGATTGTGGGCCCCAATTGGATGAGGGACTGATATGAGTGATGACAATATATGCACATTGTCATGAAATAAGTGTCACGTAAATTTAAAAAAGTACATAGTACAGAAGAAGCTACATGTCAAAGATCAAACCATTATGGAGCTGGGTTTTCTAACCTAGGGCACAGAAAGAGCACAGCTTTGTTTCACTCACCATGCCCTTGGGCAATTTCTCCACTTTTGGTTTGCCAAGAATGTTGTTTCTCTCTAAAGATAGAAAAATGGATAAGACCAACCAAAGCTAGGTCACCTCTCTCCGTGTCCCAGTAGAATCCACATGGTTTGCCTCTACGGTACATATTCCTTGTTTGTGTGGAATATAGGCTACCAAAAAGCCACTCTAACTTGGTCGGGGTACTGTATATCTAAATATACAGTGGACCAGTGAACTCTAGATTTTCAACTCTACCTTTTTAATATTTTAGGGTATATAATGTTGTAAAAAAAAATCTGAATTTGCCCTGTAATCTTTACTGTAATTTTGACAGAACTTTTCACAACTCAGAATTGCGTCATGTCCCATGCACATGGCTGTAGCCGTGATGTATGGATCGTTAATATTATGCCCATAGAAATCTATAGGAAGCGTTGGACTAGAGGGTTCTTTGGTGGGTCCAGGCTTTGACATAATAAAAAGACTTATAATACAGTACAAAACAATGCAAGCCACAATGGTCTGGCAGACGATAAATGACTTTGGCCCCAATCACCTAGCAGTGGTGATTTTGCCCCATTCACTTACCAGTAGGGTCTATATAATGTGTCCTGTGTGTACAAGGAGAAGAACAAAGATTACACATGTTCCAGGAAGATAGAGAGTGACTCCCAGAATAATTCCCTCTGGTGGGGTCCACCATTGCACACCATCATTGTCAGTGTCTCTGCCATGGACGTGGGTTTTCAGTAGGATTAAATGTTATTTAGATCATAGATTTAAAAGAGTAGTTAAATTTCGAAACCAAAAGCTGTAAAATTTGAAAGCCATAGGACCATTATGTAAATTTCTAGAGAAAAATGCATTAAAAGCTAAGGGATGAATATATTAAATTTCACACAGCATATTACCCAGAAAAGGATGAGGACCTGGCGCAGGCTGTCAGAATGTAAAGCTACCGGGATTAATGAGTTTACTCTCTGTCTAAACTACAAATGACAGGGTGATTGCGAATGGCCACAGAGCTCTAATATAATAGAAACAAACAAATGTCCAAAAAGATCAGCATGATCCAAATTATCATGTTTTATTGCCAGGACAGAAAAGTCCATCAAATAAGAAAGTATAGCTACTGTATAAAATTTAAAGGGATACTCTATAAAAAAAAAAGAAAAAAAAAAACTTTTTAGGCACTACCTACAAACAGCCCCCTCCTCTAACGGTGACTACACTGGATCTACCGTACATATTTTATTGGAAACTGGAGTGGTCAAACAGATGTTGGACTTTCAACACTTGCACCCCCATCATTTTGCACTGAGAAATACAGATGTATCATGTGTTCTTCCTCACCTTTTCTTTTAACTCAACAACAGTATCCCAGATTGAGATGACCATCTTAAAAAAAAACCAACAATATGATTTTGTGATACTCTGTCGAGAAATATTTATGATATATATTTATAATCTATCTATCTATCTATCTATCTATCTATCTATCTATCTATCTATCTATCTACCTATCACCATCCACTGGTTGTGATGTGAACTGCAGCCTGCCAAGAACTATTGCAGGGATGGCCAACCTGCGGCTCTCCAGCTTTTGTAAAACTACAACTCCCACCATGCCCTACTTTAGGCTGATAGCTGTAGCCAGTCTGGGCATGTTGGGAGTTTTAGAGCTGGAGAGCCTCAGATTGGCCATCCAATATTGCATCTCAATATTGAATTGGACTTGTATTGTGACTCTTTAAATGGGTTTTAGGGACTTAGATATTGATGACCAATTCTCAGGACAGGCCATCAATGTCAGTTTGGTCAAGGTCCAACACCCGACAGCCGCACCAATCAGCTGTTTATGTTAGCAACAGGTTCTGCAAACTATGCACTGGACAGAGTCAGAAGAAGGCTCCATCCACTATGGAGTGGCCATGCTAAAGTACTGCAGCTCTGCTCCCATTCATGTGAACAGTAACTTACCTGCAGTATGCCTGCATCACAAACTACACTTTGGATGAAGCCACCCAAAACATCTGTCGGACCCCTATCAACCTGATATTGATGGCCTATAGGATAGGTCTTTAATATCTAGTCATAGTCGTAGTCTAAAAGGCTGAAGAAAGACATCTGTCCATCCAGTTTGGCCTTCTTTCCTACAAGTTGATCCAGAGGAAGGCAAAAAAAAACCCTGTGAGGTAGAAGCCAATTTTCCCCACTTTAAGGGGAAAAAAATCCTTCCCGACTCCAATCAGGCATCAGAATTACTCCCTGGATCAACGACCCATCTCTAGTAACTATAACCTGTAATATTATTACCCTCCATGAATACATCCAGGCCCCTCTTGAACTCTTTAAGGCCCCTTTCACACGAGCGAGTTTTCCACGCGGGTGCAATGCGTGATGTGAATGCATAGCACCTGCACTGAATCCTAAACCTTTCATATCAATGGGTCTGTGTACATGAGCGTTTTTTTTCACGCATCAGTTCTGCGTTGCGTGAAAAACGCAGCATGTTCTATATTCTGCGTTTTTCACGCAGCCCTGGTCCCATAGAAGTGAATGGGGCTTCAGTGAAAAACGCATTGCATCCTGAACCAAGTGCGGATGCAATGCGTTTTTCACCGAGGGTTGCTAAGAGATGTTGTTTGTAAACCTTCAGTTTTTTATCACACACGGAAAAAACTAAACAACTGAACGCAATCGCAGACAAAACTGACTGAACTTGCTTGCAAAATGATGCAAGTTTTCCTGAACGCACCCTGAACGCATCCAGACCTAATCCGTGATGGTCGTGTGAAAGAGGCCTTAGTGAACTTACCTCCTCAGACAGAGAGCTCCATAGTCTTACTGCACTTACAGTAAAGAATCCTCTTCTATGTTTGTGTACAAACCTTCTTTCCTCCAGACGCAGAGGATGTCCCCTCCTCACAGTCACAGTCCTGGGGATAAATAGATGATGGGAGAGATCTCTGTACTGACCTCTGATATATTTATACATAGTTTATCTAAGTCCCAGAAAACCCCTTTAACAAATAAAATATGAGGAAAAGTAAGGGTGGACACATTGGAACTGTTACTGACCAGTGCTGAAGGAAGCTGTCTATATACTTTTTATGTTTTATGTTTATTATGTTATTTTTGCTGTTGTAGTTACATACAGTAGTTGTAGGACCAGGGCATTTATGTCCTTCAGGAAAACACCAAGTTTGTTTACGTTTTTCACCTCCCCATTCTTCAACTTTTTATATACACATTCGCTTACGTATTTTTCACATTTTACGAGTAGATATGCAAATTTCAGCTCTCACAAGGGCAGCATCCTAGACATTGCTCTTGCACTGGAGAAATCCTGCAATTAGCGTATTGGTAGACTAGCCCGTGTCCGGCCATTCTGCAGCTGTGTTTTGCCATTGTCGTTTTCTCGTCGGCTAATTATATGCTAGGTGCCAGTTCAGCGCAGTAAATTGCATTTACTTGATATTGGGTTTTATTTGGCTTATTTAAATGGCGGGAGCAGCTCTTTTGCTTCCAGCTTATGTTCTGAACATTGTTTTTTTGAAAGCTTTTCATGTCCTACAGTTGGAATGTAAAATTAAAGCAATTTCGAAGAGCCTGATCTGGTTACTGAGCTGCTGAACTTCACCTCTGTCTTTCCACCCACAGCAGCACCAAACAGCTGCTCTGCTCATCGCATTCCTCTTAAACACTGCAATCACAAAACAATTAGAGAGCTGCCGGCCCCCAGGGTGACTACTACTTCCCATATTCTCCGCAGATCACTTTTTCACAAATATTCACTGATGGCCGGAGGAGACATTAATGAACATATACAAATACCAAATCTGCAAACCATAAGTGATAAATGTAGTAAAGTAGGGTGATCATAAGTAACATAGTAACATAGTTTATAAGGCCGAAAAAAGCCCTCTGTCCATCCAGTTCGGCTTGTTATCCTGCAAGTTGATCCAGAGGAAGGCAAAAATCCCCTGTGAGGTAGAAGCCAATTTTCCCCACTTTAGGGAAAAAATTCCTTCCCGACTCCAATCAGACATCAGAATAACTCCCTGGATCAACGACCCCTCTCTAGTAACTATAACCTGTAATATTATTACCCTCCAGAAATACATCCAGGCCCCTCTTGAACTCTTTTAGTGAACTTACCATCACCACCTCCTCAGGCAGAGAGTTCCATATTCTCACTGCTATTACCGTAAAGAATCCTCTTCTATGTTTGTGTACAAACCTTCTTTCCTCCAGATGCAGAGGATGTCCCCTCGTCACAGTCACAGTCCTGGGGATAAATAGATGATGGGAGAGATCTCTGTACTGACCCCTGATATATTTATACATAGTTATTAGATCTCCCCTCAGTCATCTTTTTTCTAAAGTGAATAAGCCTAATTTTGATAATCTTTCTGGGTACTGTAGTCCACCCATTCCAGTTATTACTTTAGTTGCCCTCCTCTGAACCCTCTCAAGCTCTGCTATGTCTGCCTTGTTCACAGGAGCCCAGAACTGTACACAGTACTCCATGTGTGGTCTGACTAGTGATGTGTAAAGTGGCAGGACTATGTTCTCATCACGGGCATCTATGCCTCTTTTGATACAACCCATTATCTTATTGGCCTTGGCAGCAGCTGTCTGACACTGGTTTCTACAGCTTAGTTTTCTGTTCACTAAAATTCCTAGGTCCTTTTCCATGTCAGAGTTACCCAATGCTTTACCATTTAGTATATACTGGTGACTTGCATTATTCCTTCCCATATGAATAACCTTACATTTGTCAGTGTTAAACCTCATCTGCCACTTCTCTGCCCAAGCCTCCAGTCTATCCAGATCCATCTGTAGCAGTGCAATATCCTCTTCTGTGTTAATTACTTTACACAGTAAATGATAAATGTAGTAAAGATGGCCAACCATCTGATGTGTTTAAGGATGTCCCAACTGTCCCCAACAGAAGATATTGTGTTGCTTGGAGGAAGATTACACCCCTCTCTCTAAGTGTCCACCAGGTATCTAAAATGGATGGCCAGAGTCCTTTACTCCAGAAAACAATGGTCTGGAATAAACGACTGCAAGTCTGTTAGCTCTGATGCGGCCATTATTAGAACCAAGGCAGAACCTGCTTTCACCACTGAACACCATTGTTTGCCATTGATGGCCGTATCAGAGTTCACAGGCAGACTGGAGAGCGCCTACTGCCATCATGCATAGTGTGGACACACCTAAGACCAACACAAGGACTCATGGTGTGGGACGCCATTAGCTATCATGTACATTCCCATTGTGTATTCATGAAGGAACCTTAGCAACCTTCAATAAGTCCAGCACATAGTGGAAACTGCCCTACTGCCTTTTCTGACTCAGTTAGGAGATGTGGTGTTCCAACAAGATAATGACACGTACACTACACAATATACACTTCATGGTAGCCAGCAAATTCCATGTCCAGCTTGATTTTCAGATCTCTGTCTCACTGAGAATGTCTGGGACTGGATGGGGTGACGGATCTCCCTTGCACAGCAGCCAACAATCACCTTGTCTGAACTACAGCTCCATGTTGAAAGACATTAGAATGACATAACACTGGAGGACATCCAGTATCTGTATGACTGTTACCAAGCCAGAGTGGCATACTGTATTGAAGCTAGTGGAGATGCCACCCAGTATTAATGTGACTTCAACCTATACTGTAACCTGCTTCAGAAACCAAAATAAGATGGAGCACTTTGATTATATGATCATTGACCAAGTGCCACTAGCAGTTTATACTCTGTCAATCTAAGCTCAATCACATTAAGTTTTTGAGATGTTCTTTTTTACATTTTACAGTAGCGTATATAGACACAGGTAGAGCAGTAGGTAACAGCGAAAGGGAGTAATGGGTTAAACAAATTAGACTATAGAAGGAGGGAATTTAAAGAAAAAGGTGAAATAGGAAGTATCTGCGAGACAGCACAGGTGGGATTGGTGGGAAATTTTCCCCAGGTGCTGGGTTCTAGGATTGTAACCAACAATGATCCTCCACCATGGTTAATGAAAAGCCTAGCTATGTCTATAGAGGAGTGCTTAATTGAAAGCCCAACGACCATCATCTTGAAGTAATTTATATATTCTGTTTACCTGGCGTCACAACACTTTCTCAAGAATGGGATGCAGTCCTTGAAGGCATTAAAGGCTTGAAGGATTAGTTATTTGTATTGAAAGCATGACGGATCTTAAATTTTGGAAATACCACAAAAGGTGAAAAATAAAAGTTCCTGTTTTGTACAATGGTCCAGCCATCTTAACTAAATAGGGGAGAAAATATTAAGCTGTTTGAGCCAGTCACCAGCTAGTCTATGGAGATCTTTTGAGTGGGGTCTGGTAGAAGATTTTGGATAAAAGTATCAGGTTCTGAGGGATGATATTAAATGAAAAAGACTTACATTAGGAGATGTGATAGGCCACCCTAAATGATGTATTGTAGGAAACGACTAAACCTGTGGTTGTTGGGAATAGACATGATTGTTTAGGGTAGGACATGCTGGAGAACTGGTGGAGTGCGAGAGAAGTCTGAGAGGTTGAGATTATGGTGAATGTTCGTTTTAGAATGTAGAATAGATAGCATGGGGAGGGTGGTAGAGATGAGGGAAGAGATATAGGGTGGGTGCAGCACTGTGGAGAGATAAACGCTTGATACTATCTGCCATCTGAACCAAATACGTAAGTTTATCTTGGTCTCATCAGACCACAGGACATGGTTCCAGTAATCCATGTCCTTAGTTTACTAGTCTTCAGCAAACTGTTTGCAAGCATTCTTGTGCATCATCTTTGGAAGAAGCTTCCTTCTAGGATGACCAGTGCAGACCAATTTGGTGCACTGAGCGGCGTATGGTCTGACAAGGTGACTCCCCACCCCTGTCACCTCTGCAGCAATGCTGGAAGCACTCAGACAACCTCAGGATATGATGCTGAGCATGTGCACTCAACTTCTTTGGTTGACCATGTTGAAGCCTGTTCTGAGTGGAACCTTTCTTGTTAAACCGCTGTATGGTCTTGGCCACTGTGCTGCAGCTCAGTTTTGGCAATGGTATTGGAAATCTTCTTATAGCCTCGGCCATCTTTATGTAGAGAAACAATTCTTTATTTCAGCTCCTCAGAGAGGTCTTTGCTATGAAGTTCCAGATTCAACTTCCAGTGACCAGTATGAGAGAGTGTGAGAGCGATAACACCAAATATAACACACCTGGTCCCCATTCACATCTGAGACCTTGCAACACTAACGAGTCACATGACACCGGGGAGGGAAATGGCTAATTGGGCACAATTTGGCCATTTTCACTTAGGGGTGTACTCACTTTTGTTGCCAGCGGTTTAGAAAATAATGACTATATCCTGAGTTATTTTGAGGGAACATCAAATTTACACTGTTATACAAGCTGTACACTGACTACTTTACATTGTATCAAAGTGTCATATCTTCAGTGTTGCCCCATGAAAAGATATAATAAAATGTTTACAAAAATGTGAGGGTGTACTCACTTTTGTCAAATACTGTAACTCTTGTATCTCAAAAACAGCTTAATATTTTAAATAAAGACCAACTGAAAAATGATTTGCAGTTCAAAATGAGTAAAATACAGTCATAAAAAGTGCTCCTGAAGCTGTGCATAGCATTTGAGTTGAGATTGGGCATACATTATGCTTTATTTACCTGGAATATGAAACAGAGAGTCAATTATAGGTGATAAACCATGCTCTCGCTGTCCTAGTCAACCCTTTGAGAATCGTGACCGATCCTTGTGAAGGCAGCTCACTCAAGTTAACGTTTCTATTGACCTCTGTAAAAGACTTATTCCACTATAATTGGTTGATTCTGACAGGGACACCAATTTCACGCCTGTCTATTTTCTCAGTGCCCAAAATTCCTTGAGATGTTTCCTTCCCTCACTACAGTTCCGCTCGAGTAACTAAATATGACTTGAAAGATATAAAGCAAAATTTGGAAACGACTTATGTGAAGTCCTGCTCATCGGAACAAATGGACATAAACCTTTACAGAATTTTCAACGCTAACTATGGCTGAGGGACGTTAGAGCCATCAATGGAAAAGTTTGACATTTTCCTGTAAGAAGTAATTTTGGAAATCTAGTAATAAGAAATATCAGAAAAATATGTAAACTCTGTCCAAAAATACAAAGTTCAAAAATTTTTAAAAATATATGTAAAATATTATAGGAGGTTGATTTTTTTCCCCTGAAATGGCACTACTTATGCCTATATAACATAGTCCTTTTTAATGGGGTGGTTTCTGGGATTACTATGGTTTTTAACAGATATGCTCATTCAGTTAATTAGCTAATTTACATGTTCCCCATGCTTTTTCTTTATCAATGTGGATACTTCTGAACTGTTTTCACCATTTATATAAATCGCTCTATTTTATTTCCATCCGGTAGGTAGCACTTCCTGTTGCTGTATCCAACAAAACCCATGATGCTCTTCTCCTTCCTCTGCCAAAGCTCCAGAACCACCCCTAATAAGGCCCAGATAGTTTATAGCACCTCCTGCCCAGCCAGTAACATAGACAGTTCTCTATCAATGCCTCTAATTGTTGCTTTGACACACCCATGGACATCACAGGAAATAGGAAAGAGTTGCATGAACATGGTCATGTGACCACAACCTCAACAGAAGATAGGAGCAATAAAGGTGATAGAAATGCATTACAAAATTACAGCTCTCTTCTTACATGATTATTTTAAAGGATGTTGATGTAAACTGGAAATCCCCTTTAAAGCTCCTTACAAGCTGTACGTTGTATGGAACCTTCTTATGTATCTATACCAAAAATCCCTATGCCTCTAGTTTTATATGAGAGACTAAGGATGTTCTATTACTGTCCATGGACCATGTCTAGTATTACAGCTCATCACTACTCACTTGAAGGGGAATGAGTTGTAATCACAGTCACAACCATGGGCATAAGTGACGCTCTTTCTGGAGAAACAAGCAGAGCCTTTAGACTAAACTCAGAAAACCTTTCTAATAAGATCAAGAACCTAAACCATACATATAAGGCACATCTCACTATTCTGGGACATTCCAACTGAGATCCTTAACTTAATTTTTAATCCCTTACAGGGATTTTCAGGAAGTTCAATATTGGTGGCCTAGGTCATCAATATCCCAGCAACTTTGCCAATTAGCTGTTTGAAGGGTCTATGGCACTCTGGAGAACATGGTGGCCTTATCACAGCTTACCAAGCACAGCACTGTACATTGTATAGTGGCTGTGCTTGATATTGAAGCCTATGCCTATTCACTTGAATGCCACTGAGATGCAAATAGACCATGTAATGGAAGAACATAACGTCACAGACCTAAGAAGAGATAGCAACACTCACCCGAGTGCCACAACCTTTTCAAACAACTGATCGCAGGGGTACTGTGAGTCAGACCCCATCCTGAGGATAGTCCATCAATATTGAACCCTTTTAACTATAACAGTATAGTGTTTTAACAGCCGCCATTAAGGGGACTTCATCTGATGCTCCACTTTGAAATGGTGGCACCTCAGAAGAAGATTGAAGTCCTATGCACACTGAAATCCAAATGGCGAGACATCAAGAAATTAATTGGTGATCAATAAAGTTGGTCTCCAATAGTGTTAATCTCTTAGATGCAGTGGTCAAGTGGGATCTAAGGTGTTTGGAGGCTCACTCTATCACCCATGGGCCTCTCACCATTGTGATTGCATTGGAATGATGCTTTACTATGGCAGCTACGAGCCTAACAAAGACCCCCAGATCTGCCATAAGCATTTAACTATGAGTCTCTTAGTATGACACAAAAAGTTTAATAAAGTTTCATTTATAAAAATGAAGTCACCCAAAAAGTAAAGAAATAAATAAAAAACATATATTTTTGATACCGTCACAATGGTAATGCAGTGACCAGGAGGAGATGTGTGCTTCTGTCGCTTGTAATAGTGGAGTTTGATATTTTCTACATTTCCTAATGTGTGGAAAGTAGATATGAGCAAAGTTTAAATTCAGCTGCTTCATGATGAATTACGAAGTAGAGGGTGCAATAATGGGGAACGACGATTACGCTGCTTCCCGTCATTGAACCCCTCAGATGTTGCGTTCTTCACTGATCATGGCATATGAGATTAATACTAAGGCCTTTCATGGGTTAATCATTGTAAAAAATTAATTGTGCTTACCTTATCCATTTGAGCGTGAAGAGACCGCCATGCCCATCTTGCTTGAATATCCAGCGCGTAATATCACATGGTGTGTGATGACAAGATTTTGCATAGGATCTTGAAGTAAGATGGTCACGGTGGCCTCTTCGCACTCAAATGGATGATGTAAGTATGACCTTTTATTTTATTTTTTAAAATAATAAATAAATAAATAAATCATGCAAATCAAATTTTGCCTGAAATTTAGATCGAAGTCCACTTTGGATACTCGATTCACTCAACCCTAGTGGTAGGTATAAACTGTGTTATTTATTTTCTGACTGAAACATTGAGAGTGAACCCGTGGCCATATGGTCAGTCGGTGGAAGACCACCTTTTTTCCCCGTTTGGTTATGTCATTAATGTTTGCACCTTCTTTCGTGATACATAAGGCTTTATTTTAATCTCATTTTTATTTTAGTATTTTTTTGTTGTTAAGGTTAAAAAGTGGGGAAAATAGCCTGTTTTTAAACTTTTTAATTTTTTGTTACTAGCACATCCTGTAACTAAAATATTTATTTTGTTTTATTATTTTTCCTTTCCATAAAAGTCCTTTTGATATATTGGATGTATAGGTTATGGTGACTGAGGACGGGGCTAGAAACTGCAGTGCGGCATGCAGTGGCAATTTTTTAATTTATTTTTTATTTTGTCTTTAGTTTTTGGTTTTGTCTTTTACAATTTATGTCCTGTTAAGGTACATTTAACTTTACATTTTTTACATGGATCTCAGCAGCTCTTGCAGACTTCAGGCCCCCAGCAATCACATTGAAGAAATAAAAATAAATTGCTTGGTCTTTAATAGAGATGAGCGAATCTATTTGCCTGCTTTGTAGATTCGTATCGAATCTTACAACTTTTCGCACCGTTAGATTCGAAAATGTTCTTAAAGATTTGTACGCATTCGCTACGTACTTGTCCAAAAAAATGTATGCTAATTCTACGTATAAGTTACTTTATACACTGATGTGTACGAATTCAGTTAATTAGCGAACTTTTACTGTAAGTTCGTTATTCGTGCGGCAAAAAGCCCAGGAAGAAAGAGGTCACCTGACCTAGTGGGAAGGGCTTGCTCTGATTGCCTCACAGGTTCGGTAAGCCTATGACTTCAGTTGTGCTGCGACTGCTGAGACAAGCAGAAGCACTGTCTGTGAAGTTGTGAAAGACAGAGAACAGTTTTGTTAAAATTGGGGTGTAATTGTTCTGGGAATCCATATTACACATCAGGGATACTGCAGGGCAAGTGCAGGGCTAGGTATTAATCAGGCAGGGAGAGAGACAGGGACAGAGACAAAGACCTGCAGGGCCACAGTCAAGTGAAAATGTCTGGCATGGAAAAGCAAAAGGAGTCCACTTCCAGCCAGACCTCGAACTCCCCAAAAAAGGAGAAGGCGGCACAGGGCAGCAGTGGTAAAGGACATGTAGCCACTGCTTTCCGCTGGGTCTGGCCCGGGGTCCGCACAGTGTCAAAGCGATGGTGCAAGCTTCGGATCTCCTTCTTCCCCTGGTTCGGGTGGCAGTGTGTGCCATTGTAATCCTGCCAGTCCATCAGCCGGATCATGTATTTAAGCTCTCCAGAGCTAAATGTTGAGGATCGCCTGGATGTCATTTTCCAAACTTCGCTCTGCCTCTGAGGAGTGCACACCACGGCCTAGCGTCGTGCGTGCCTGTGTATTACGCAATCACTAGACAATAGTACGCTGAGAAGTTGCACGCAATTTGTACGCTCATGCATACATGTTCACATAAGTTGCGCACCTTTAACAACTGTACGTTCGTTATTAGTGCATAAATGTTCGCAGAACACTACATAATAACATATGATTTTTACGCAGCTTCGGCCGATTAGATTTGTATGAAGTATGAATCTTTTGAAAAATTTGACGAACATTCGGCAAAGCGAATTTTGGATGATTCGCTCATCTCTAATCTTTAACAGTCAAATTATATGCGTTGTTAAAGGGTTAATAAAAAAGGGTAGATTCACTTGTATAACAGTCCTTGTGTCCCCGACCCCCTTGGTGCTTCTGATAAACTAAACTTCTATGGTGATGTAAGTTAGGTTCAGTTGGGTCACCAAAGGCTCAGGTGTTATGGCCATAATAAGAAAATTTTGCAGGATATTAGGTCAAATTATGTTCACTGTTTGGCGCATGTGCAGTACAGTACACAATCTCTCCGATCCAGTGGATTCTGTACTACGCTTGCTCCAAACAGTGACGTGAACGAGCAATTGAGATACGGTACTTCAGGACCAGGTATGAATATGTCTTCACAGCCTGGCACTGTCAGTCAAAGTGGTGGGGGCAAGGCAAATAAGCACAGTCTCAGGAGAAGTAAGGTGCTATGGCACCGCCCTTGTTGCACCCAGGGGCTAATTTGGATAAAATAAAAAGTTTAATTTTTCCACAATGGGACCATTGATGGAAATAGGACCAAATAGGACCAATATCATTAGCACATAAAAAGCAGCATCTGGCATGTAAGATGGTTTCATAGCGAGCTACATGGGGGCAGATTTCTTGTAAGTAAATGTCCTCTCGAAACATTAGATTTCCTTTTCCACCTGTAATGACAATATTGAAAATTACAAGACATATGTTCTAGAGCCCAGACCTGAGATACACTGTAATACACAGATCAGGAGGAGCGGGAGCAGCGCAGGAGCACAGCACAGATACTTCTTTATCATTTCCGCTCGTTCTGTAATTTTATCACCAGACATTATATTATAAGAGTTCTGATGAAAATAGAAGAAAGAAAAGTGATAAACTCAATGAGCCAATAAATAGGTGACAATAATCTGGATGGAAACTTAGAATATTTAATTAGCAGGAAAATATAAAAAATATGTTTATCCAAATTCTTTGAAATAGAAAAATCCAAGATGAGCGCTATACACTTATACGCAAGATCTGTTGAGCCCTCGCCCCAACACTGTTTTGTTCCCTAACAATTTTTACCCAACCTGAAATAGACACGACACATAATAAAACAATTAACAAATAAAAAAATATATATATTTTTTTTGTAATATTCCATATCATGTGTTGTAAAATTGTAATAGAAAAAAATGCCAAACAATTTGAGTGTTGATTGGGAAGGATAATAGTGTAATATTGTTATATTTTGGACACAGTAATACTAATTTATTTATTAAATATGATAAATGGGAAAATGTTTTTTATTTTTTTATATTTTTATTTTTTTATATATTTTTTTAAAAATTGTATAATCTGTTTGTTTTAATTTTTTGCCTCCTAGGGCACTTGAACTAATAATGATCTTATCTGCAATACTTCAGTATTGCAGTGTATTGTGATTTTACCTGTGCTTGATGAAGAGTCCAAAGGTGTTGCGAAAGCTCGCTATGTAACATTATTGCTTCTATTTTAGTTAGCCATTAAAAGGTATCAGACCTGGAAGGACCAGTGTGTATTTTATTTCTTGTAATGAGACAGATAAATCCTTTTTCCACTGGCTAACATGGTAATAGACTTTGTTCTTGTCATTTTTCAGACATCCTATTACACCCTACCTCCTTTGGGGTGTAATAGGAACAGTACAAAGACAGGCTTTCAGGTACAATGACAACTGCTCAGCACCCCTCTATTTGTCTGACCGCACTCACTATTGACTGCAGAATCAAAGAAGTTAAACTCCATCTGCTGCAGATGAATGTGAGCCATGTGTGGAGTGGTCCCAGCTCTTAAGCCAACTCCATTCACTCTGTTGCAACCAATGCCATACATGTACAACATTGGTTAAGGGATTAATGACATTCTCATATTCCTTAATGAATCAGTTTAACCCACAGAGTTCAGTTTTACTGGTGTTCACATCCTCTGAATAGGCACAGAGATAGATAATTTTTTTACTTCCTGATGTCACCACTAGAGGGAGCTTAATGCATACTGTGTAATTATTGAGTTTAGTGTAAAGAGTATGCCATATTCTCCTAAGCTCCCTCCAGCAGTGACTACAGGAAGTTTCCCTGTTTGTAAGTAATTTTGGAGCTCCAGCTCCATCACCCAATGAAGGCCCTAAAAAGTTTTCATTGTTTTGAATTATAGCTATTTTGCCACTTTTTCTCATGGAGCATTGGTGTAAAGGCTCCCTATTAGCTGGAGCTCCACAAGGAGAATAAGTAATAATGTAATAGGAGGCTGTAGAGCCTTATTTTGCAAGATGCTAAGATGCTTTCTGAGCACTTAGTGTTGGACATAAAGACAGCATGGTATTTAACCCCTTCTGGACCTCCGCTGTACATGTACAAAGGAAGTCTGGTCTTTAAAAATGTAGCGGGCGCCACAGCTGCCAGATGTCTCCTGTTTTACACCAGGGGCTCATGTCTGTGATCAGTGATAATGCCAAACACAGGCATTTAACCACTCAGATGCCATAGTCAGTTGTGAGCCGTTCATTCCTTGTGGTAGCCTAGGACTGAGTTTACCACAGCCACAGTTCCTTTGGAGCCCTTCCTATGGAACATTTCGCTTGTCCCATAGGCTGCAATGTTAATTCATTGCAGTCTATCGGACAAGTAATTTAACAATTGCATGTTCATTTCCCCTAAGGAGACTTTTTTTTACATGAAAAAAAAAAAAAATCAAATCACTCCCCTTTTGCTGTGTCCCCCCCAAAAAAAACATACTATTAAAATTTAAATGCATTTATGCCATATGGTGACCACCATAATAGAAAAAAATCAAGACGGCCCATTTGCCATTTTTTTTAGCCCCTTCCCCTCCCCCACAAATTTGAAAACAAGGTGATTAAAAAGACATATAACAGATTGCACTGCAAAAAATGTTTTTGTTCAGTATTAACTAAAAACTATAAAAATGTGACAATATGGTATCTCTGTACTCACATGCAGTATAAATGTAATATTTTAGCATTTTTATTTTTCTTCCCTAACTTCCTTGAGCCCTAACTTTTTATTTTTCCATTCACATAGCCATATGATGGCTTATTTTTTGCGGAATAAGTTGAACTTTCTAAAGGCGCCATTTAATATGGCGTACAATGTAGTGGGAGTGGGAAAAAAAATCCAAATGGGGTGGAATTGGAAAAAATACAGTCATGGCCAAAAGTTTTGAGAATGATACAAATATTAATTTTTACAAAGTCTACTGCTTCAGTTTTTATAATGGCAATTTGCATATACTCCAGAATGTTATAAAGAGTGATCAGCTTCAATTATATAAATACTAAAAAGTATAAACCTGAAGGTGTCGGCCCCTTACAGAGTAATGAGGGGGGAGTAGCAGAGAGCGATGAGGAGAAAGCGAAGCTGCTAAATAACTTTTTCTCCACTGTATTCACTGAGGAAAATAAAATGTCAGATGAAATGCAGAGTATAAAAGTAAATTCCCCTTTAAAAGTGTCCTCTCTGACCCAGGAAGAGGTGCAGCAACGTCTTAAAAATATTAAAATAGACAAATCACCAGGACCGGATGGCATACACCCCCGTATCCTAAGAGAATTAAGTAATGTAATCGACAGACCCTTATTTCTGATATTTAAGGACTCTATACTGACGGGGAGTGTTCCACAGGATTGGCGCATAGCAAATGTGGTGCCAATATTCAAAAAGGGTCCAAAAACAGAGCCTGGAAACTATAGGCCGGTAAGTTTAACGTCTGTTGTGGGTAAACTGTTTGAAGGTTTTCTGAGAGATGCTATCTTGGAGTACCTCAATGAAAATAAGCAAATAACTCCATATCAGCATGGCTTCATGAGGGATCGGTCATGTCAAACCAATTTAATCAGTTTCTATGAGGAGGTAAGTTCTAGACTTGACCGTTGCGACTCAATGGATGTCGTATATTTGGACTTCTCCAAAGCGTTTGACACTGTACCACATAAAAGGTTAGTATACAAAATGAGAATGCTTGGCCTGGGAGAAAATGTCTGTATGTGGGTAAGTAACTGGCTTAGTGATAGAAAAAAGAGGGTGGTTATTAACGGTACATGCTCAGATTGGGTCACTGTCACTAGTGGGGTACCACAGGGGTCTGTATTGGGTCCTATTCTCTTCAATATATTTCTTAATGATCTTGTAGAAAGCTTGCACAGTAAAATATCAATTTTTGCAGATGACACTAAACTGTGTAAAGTAATTAACACAGAAGAGGACAGTGCACTGCTACAGCAGGATCTGGATAGACTGGAGGCTTGGGCAGAAAAGTGGCAGATGAGGTTTAACACTGACAAATGTAAGGTTATGCATATGGGAAGGAATAATGCAAGTCACCAGTACATACTAAATGGTAAAGCATTGGGTAACTCTGACATGGAAAAGGACCTAGGAATTTTAGTGAACAGCAAACTAAGCTGCAGAAACCAGTGTCAGACAGCTGCTGCCAAGGCCAATAAGATAATGGGTTGCATCAAAAGAGGCATAGATGCCCGTGATGAGAACATAGTCCTGCCACTTTACAAATCACTAGTCAGACCACATATGGAGTACTGTGTACAGTTCTGGGCTCCTGTGAACAAGGCAGACATAGCAGAGCTGGAGAGGGTTCAGAGGAGGGCAACTAAAGTAATAACTGGAATGGGTGGACTACAGTACCCAGAAAGATTATCAAAATTAGGGTTATTCACTTTAGAAAAAAGACGACTGAGGGGAGATCTAATAACTATGTATAAATATATCAGAGGTCAGTACAGAGATCTCTCCCATCATCTATTTATCCCGAGGACAGTGACCATGACGAGGGGACATCCTCTGCGTCTGGAGGAAAGAAGGTTTGTACATAAACATAGAAGAGGATTCTTTACGGTAAGAGCAGTGAGACTATGGAACTCTCTGCCTGAGGAGGTGGTCATGGTAAGTTCACTAAGAGAGTTCAAGAAGGGCCTGGATGTATTTCTGGAGGGTAATAATATTACAGGTTATAGGTACTAGAGAGGGGTCGTTGATCCAGGGAGTTATTCTGATTGCCTGACTGGAGTCGGGAAGGAATTTTTCCCCCTAAAGTGAGGAAAATTGGCTTCTACCTCACAGGGTTTTTTGCCTTCCCCTGGATCAACTTGTAGGAAAACAGGCTGAACTGGATGGACAGATGTCTTTTTTCGGCCTTACAAACTATGTTACTTAACAGCAATTACTTTCAAAGTCAATATTTGCCCAGAAAATGAACTTTATCCCCCAAAACACATTTCAACATCATTGCAGCCCTGCCTTAAAAGAACCAGCTAACATCGTTTCAGTGATTGCTCCATTAACACAGGTGTGGGTGTTGATGAGGACAGGGCTGGAGATCAATCTGTCATGATTAAGTAAGAATGACACCACTGGACACTTTAAAAGGAGGCTGGTGCTTGGCATCATTGTTTCTCTTCTGTTAACCATGGTTATCTCTAAAGAAACACGTGCAGTCATCATTGCACTGCACAAAAATGGTCTAACAGGGAAGAGTATCACAGCTAGAAAGATTGCACCTCAGTCAACAATCTATCGCATCATCAAGAACTTCAAGGAGAGAGGTTCCATTGTTGCCAAAAAGGCTCCAGGGCGCCCAAAAAAGACCAGCAAGCACCAGGACCGTCTCTTAAAAGTGTTTCAGCTGCGGGATCGGGCTACCAGCAGTGCAGAGCTTGCTCAGGAATGGCAGCAGGCAGGTGTGAGTGCATCTGCACGCACTGTGAGGCGGAGACTCTTGGAGCAAGGCCTGGTCTCAAGGAGGGCAGCAAAGAAGCCACTTCTCTCCAGAAAAAAACATCAGGGACAGACTGATATTCTGCAAAAGGTACAGGGAGTGGACTGCTGAGGACTGGGGTAAAGTTATTTTCTCTGATGAATCCCCTTTTCGATTGTTTGGGACATCTGGAAAACAGCTTATTCGGAGAAGACGAGGTGAGCACTACCACCAGTCTTGTCTCATGCCAACTGTAAAGCATCCTGAAACCATTCATGTGTGGGGTTGCTTCTCAGCCAAGGGAATCAGCTCTCTCACAGTCTTGCCTAAAAACACAGCCATGAATAAAGAATGGTACCAGAATGTCCTCCGAGAGCAACTTCTCCCAACCATCCAAGAGCAGTTTGGCGATCAACAATGCCTTTTCCAGCATGATGGAGCACCTTGCCATAAAGCAAAGGTGATAACTAAATGGCTCAGGGAACAAAACATAGAGATTTGGGGTCCATGGCCTGGAAACTCCCCAGATCTTAATCCCATTGAGAACTTGTGGTCAATCATCGAGAGACGGGTGGACAAACAAAAACCTACAAATTCTGACAAAATGCAAGCATTGATTGTGCAAGAATGGACTGCTATCAGTCAGGATTTGGTCCAGAAGTTGATTGAGAGCATGCCAGGGAGAATTGCAGAGGTCCTGAAGAAGAAGGGTCAGCACTGCAAATATTGACTTGCTGCATTAACTCATTCTAACTGTCAATATAAGCTTTTGTTACTCATAATATGATTGCAATTATATTTCTGTATGTGACAAACACACATAAAAACCAGAGGGCAGCAGATCATGTGAAAATATAATATTTGTGTCATTCTCAAAACTTTTGTCCATGACTGTACAATTCCTCTTGGTTTTGTCTCTACAGCGTTTCCTCTTTTTTTTTTTGTTATATCCATTATCATTTCATTTTTTGCATGACGATCTGTAGTTTTTATTGATACCATTTTGGAGTGTGTGTGAATTTTGATCGCATTTTATTAATTTTTTGGGGGTAAGAGAAGTGATGCTAAAATGGCAAATCGGCCATTTTGACCCTTTTTTTCATTACAACATTCGCTGTATTGGAAAAATATTTTTATATTTTAGTACTACGGGAATTTTCAGATGCGGTGATGCCCATGATGATTATATTTTTTTTATTATTTATGTATTTTTTTTATTCTATGGAAAAGGGGATGGTTTAAATTTTTATGTTTTTAATTTATTATATATTTTTAACTTTTTAAAAACTTTTTAAGATAGTTTTGTTGCTTGTGTTTGAGGCTACAAGACTTATTTTTTTGTAATTCTGTACCATTATGTTTCTTATATATAGGTACTAGAATTGCTCATTTCTTATGTTGGCCTGCCACCTTCTGGCGAAAATAAGTATTGCAGCTCCAGTACCCTGGGTCTCTTCAATTACTGTCCTCCTCATTGGCCCCAGAGGATGCTGGTAAGAAGCCCAGAAGCAGGAGCCTCTGGGTTTTTTAGCTGTTAGATGCCATGATCACACTTGATCAGCATTATTGCCAGCTGCAGTCATTAGCTGCAGGTCTCTGCTGTTTCAAACAGCAGAGACCCGCCAGCCTTGGGGCCTGCTGCACGCATGAGTGGGCGCCATGTTTACTCGTCACTTCAGCGCCATATGTGTACTGAGCTGGTAATGAATGGCAGGCAGCACTGAAGCTACAGTACTGGAATTGTTATTCCCGACAATCCCGTGCTAAATTTGTCCTGTGAGATGAAGATACACTGTCACTGCTCACTGAAAGATCAAATTACATCTGCCCATAGAAATCCATGCAGTGAGAAGAGGGAAAATGGTGAGAACTGTAATTTTAGAGACACAGGCACCATCCCAGAGGATGGTGCAGCTAATAATAGGTGTTATATATCATCCCAATTGCTTTATTCAGATCAAAGCTGTTCAGTACTTGCAGATAGTCTACATCCATCAGCTCAGGGAGAACTGAGAATTAGGGATGGAGAGTGCAGAGGGGTAGCTGATGATAAATACAATATACAAGTCATCTAAACACCAGAAATAGTGTTAATCCTTCTATACATGGCAGCTTATCCTGAGAAATCATCTGTAAGTATAGGTACGCTTTAAAATCCCATTTCTATTATAGAAAAATTGTTGTAGGCCTTTTTCAGCTGGCCATACAAGCGAGAGGTGGTGACCTTCGATGGTGCTGCATGTTTCAGACATGTTAAGAAATCTGCTCTGATTACAGTATTTTCACTTGCCTCCGGGGAAAAAGAAAATGGAAAAAAAACTCAACACATCGGAATGACTTGTACAAAGGTTTCCTAAGCAACAAATCTAAATTGAAAACACTGACAGTCTCAGGCATGGTTCATACATCTGGGCTTGAAAGCAGCGAGCTCGACTGTTCTGAGATAAGCTACAAGGACACAGCTGAGGGTCCATTTTTAACATGGATTTTCTGATGTGACATAGCAACTGAAAAGTTGCATTCAAACTTTTGTTGAATGTTTCTTCTCACAATAAAATGTTGCTTATGTGGCCTTCGCTGGGGGAAAAAAAGTAACTTCAGTCTCTTTCATAGAGTCCCAATATGACCCAATATATTACAGCTGTCTCATCTGACCTCACACACCACCGCAAGGTGACCTGAGTCCAGGCGGGAACCTACTCAATTTAATACTTGTCTATATGCCATATGGGCATCTAATGGAGCTCAACTGAGGTCACCTTGCTGTGGTGTGCGGGCTCACATATATTTTGATCTAAATATCAACCTTGTGTTTTTTTTTATATCTAATGTGGTATTAGTTTATATATATAGAGTTTTTGCATTAATGCTTTGAGAGTGGTGTTATGTTCAGTGTGTTTTTCTCTTGTACATCCACATATCTATTTATCATATGTTGCAGGAAGTGATCATTTTTGTGTCTTTTTTTGTCTTTAGAGTATATACTTGGAAGGTGTGGCTGCCTTCAAGTTTGAATGCACTCCCATTATCCCATCCATTCCCCAAGTGCTTCTAATTTGTATGATACATATTCCTGAATCTACTTTTCCTTTCATTGTGCAGTGAGCCCCCGAGGAACAAATGAAGAGGTTGGGAGTGGTAGTGGTCCTGATGAGATGTTGTGTCATAGTGTACGCTCCCAGGCCATCATTCCCTGAGGTTAGGTGCAGTGAAATGTTAAAAGAACATCAAATGTCTTTCTTTACTGAGTGCAAAGGATAATTCGTGGTACATCCAGCAATACTAGGCACACAGTGCAGTGACTCTATCCTCAGATTATGAGGTATGGTGACAGGCAGTTGACAGATAATAGCATTCTAGATTAGTCCATCTCTCTCTTTTCTGATTTCCCTTTGCAAACAGTAATAAGCTGGCTATAGGTGTCCACTTGTGAAATGCAGTTTTTATGCATGAGTTATCCTGAGCTGTTGTGATGGGTGTCTTAACTTGTTATCCCCTCACCTGCAGCTGAGTCTTTAGTGATCAGCACGACTGTAACTGTAGTGCTGATCACTCTGCTGACTTGGTATGCTGCAGCTTGCAGATCCTCAGGTTGTCTGGTACCCTGCAGTCTCCCTGAAGTAGTAGTCCTCATAGATGAGTTTTATGCTTAGTCACAAGGCCCTTGGTGTGGGAGCAGATGGCCATGTTCCCTCAGTCCAGGCTTGCTAAGCTATCTCTCTCTAGAACTCTCTAGAGCTCCTCCTCCTGGCAGGAAGTTAGACCAGCCCACTCCTACAAGAAATGAGGAATGGAAAGGTAAGTTCCAGTTCTTATGCCAACTATACCTTATCATTCCTGAAGCAAACAGCAGAATGTGACATTAGTACCAAATATAAAGAACAACTGCAGATACTGAAATTATTGGGGGATTGCTGGGGTATTGCAATTGGATGCTTGATGGCACACAGAGGTAACAATCGTAGCAACACAGTATGTGTGTGGTTCTGCTCTCTTGAATTTGGATACCTATACTGCTTAGAAATATGCATTAAATAGAGTAGGTTCCCACCTGGACTGGGGTCACCTTGCTGTGGTAGTTGGGCAAGGATATTTTTTGATTTACAAAAAAAAAAAAGTTTTTTATTCTATAAAATGTATTATTTAGTGCTTTGAGAGTGCTGTTATGTACTTTTTTCTCTTTAATTGTGACCAGGTACAGTACATAAGCATATTGATTTATTATATTGTTCAGGATGTTTTCTTAGCATTTGACCTCCTAAGGTTCTACTAAACTGGGCTTAGATCCTCCTAGTAAACTCCATGGGAGGTCCAGGTATTATGGCTGTAATATTTTCTAAAAGTGACCCTATAGTCACAAGAATTCACTGTATATTAGTTGATAAGAGCTGTTATCTACAGATGTAGCACAGATTATCTTGACACTTACATTAAATACACAGTTGCAGCAGGCTCTCACTTGATGGGTGTGTTAAGGGTCAGTTTACATTTTGCTGCAGCTGGGTTTTTAATGTCTGGTGTCAAGTTAAAGTGTGCTCCATCTGTATATTAGTTGATAAAGACTGGCACTGTAAAAGAGTTGAAAACATGTACCCTGTTCTGTTGCTATGGGTTACTATTGATCCTGTCGCCTTGTTGATCCCATTTCAGTGACCTGTTGGACTGTTGTGTGATGGTTGCTGAGAACACACCAGCAAAACATTTCTGTTAAGTTTATGCATGGTGTTATATCTTCCCGAACTTAAAGAGGTCATCAGTAGAGATGAGCGAGTATACTCGTCCGAGCTTGGTCCTCGTTTGAGTATTACGGTACTCGTAAGTGCTCGCTGCTCGGACGAGTATCTCGCCATGCTCGAGGAAATGGCAACTTCCGTATCGTGCTTTTTTGGCGCCTATAAACTCAGCCAATCACAAGCCAGGAGACTCTGCGGTACACCCAGCATCACGTGGGGCCCTTACATGTCGATAGCAGGGGTTGGCTGGCCTGATCAGGTGACCCTGGAATGTACTAGTGACTGCCCGCGGTGCTCGGCTCAGATGCTGTCTGGATGTCGTTAGGGATAGAGATGCTGCGTTTCAGGGAGAGTGTTAGGGCCTGCATTTAGTTCTCTGTTAGGCAGGAATCACCCACAAAGAACCCAACAGCCCTTCTAAGGGCTACAAGAAATTTTTTTTTTTGTCTCCTGGCTGGGCTGGCTGGCACTAGTAGTGCAGCTATCGCCATATATAACCCCCTTTTTTTTTATTGTTATATCTCAGTGATACAAATCCATTGCACACAGCAGTGTGGAACCATTCTGTGTGTCACAGTTCAGTACACTCACTATTTTCTGTCCAGGTGACACTTTCTGTCCATCACTTAATCCAACCAGGTCTTTTGCTCTCACGTATATAGTTTGATCACAAAAATCTCTGTGCAACATTTGTCTGGGTCGCAGTCAAAATAGCCACCATTAACAGGGTGTGACTTAGGTCTACAATAGTTTCTGCACGTCACGTTCCAAAAAAAAACAAAACTACAAAAAAATATATTAAAAAAAATATATAAAAAAATAGTTTATTTGTTGTTTTAGCTCAGTGATACAAATCCATTTCACACAGCAGTGTGGAACCATTCTGTGTGTCACAGTTCAGCTGTCCACTCACTCCAATCCGTATTTTCTGTCCAGGTGACACTTTCTGTACGTCACGTAATCCAACCGGGTCTTTTGCTCTCACGTATATAGCTTGATCACAAAAATCTCTGTGCGACATTTGTCTGGGTCGCAGTCAAAATAGCCACCATTAACAGGGTGTGAGTTAGGTCTACTATAGTTTCTGCACGTCACGTTAAAAAAAAAACAAAACTACAAAAAAATATATTAAAAAAAATATATAAAAAAATGTTTTTTTTGTTGTTTTAGCTCAGTGATACAAATCCATTTCACACAGCAGTGTGGAACCATTCTGTGTGTCACAGTTCAGCTGTCCACTCACTCTAATCCGTATTTTCTGTCCAGGTGACACTTTCTGTACGTCACGTAATCCAACCAGGTCTTTTGCTCTCACGTATATAGCTTGATCACCAAAATCTCTGTGCGACATTTGTCTGGGTCGCAGTCAAAATAGCCACCATTAACAGGGTGTGAGTTAGGTCTACGATAGTTTCTGCACGTCACGTTCCATAAAAAAAAAAAACACAAAAAAATATATTAAAAAAAATATATTAAAAAAATAGTTTTTTTAGCTCAGTGATACAAATCCATTTCACACAGCAGCGTGGAACCATTCTGTGTGTCACAGTTCAGTACACTCACTACAATCCGTATTTTCTGTCCAGGTGACACTTTCTTTATGTCACTTAATTAAACCAGACTGAACAAGTTTGTGGGTTTCAGTACACCAGGCACATTTATTTTTTATTTTTTATATAATACACTTATATACAGAAAATGTTGAACCCCAGGGCTAAGGGTCGAGGACGAGGGCGTGGGCATTCAATTACTGCAGGGGGCAGAGGCCGTGGTCCTGGGCAGGGTGAGACAGTACCTGCTGATGAGGGAGCAGGGGAACGCCACAGAGCTACACTCCCTAGCTTCATGTCTCAACTTACAGGGACACTTGGTAGAGGACTGTTGAAACCACAACAGTGCGAACAGCTGATGTTGTGGATTGCGGACAATGCTTCAAGTAATTTGTCCACCAGTCAGTCTTTCACGCAGTCCACCCACGTTACCCAAGGGAGGACTCCTCTGGCTCCTCCATCTAAACCTCCTTCCCCCCAGTCTGCCCCCTCCCAGGAAAATTTGGAATGCGATCCGGCATACTCTCAGGAACTGTTTTCTGGACCCTTCCCAAAGTCACAAACCACTTCTCAGGTTGCTGCTAACCTCGTTCCCGATGCCCAAGTTTTCCAACTGTCGCAGTTTGTGGGTGATGATGATGATGATGACAATGTTGAGTTAGTGGAAAAAGTTTGTAAAGAGGTGTCTGACGATGAGGAGACACGGTTGTCAGACAGTGGTGAAGTTGTTTTCAGGGCAGGAAGTCCGAGGGGGGAGCAGACTGAGGAATCGGAGGATGACGAGGTGACTGACCCAAGCTGGGTTGATAAGCCGAGTGAAGACAGTGCTTCTGAGGCGGAGGCGAGTGCTGCACCAGAACAGGTTGGAAGAGGCAGTGGTGTGGCCAGAGGGAGAAGTAGGGCCAGAGCTGGTGCATCAGCAGCAACTGTTTCAAGTAGTGAAGCTCCCGTGGCGAGGTCTAGATGTTCGCAAGACTGGAGGTTCTTTAAAGAAAGTGAGGATGACCGACAGACTGTGGTGTGCAACCTGTGCCACACCAGGATTAGCACGGGTGCCACCACTACTAGCCTAACCATCATCAGCATGCGCAGGCATATGAGTGCTAAACACCACACCCAATGGAACCAAGGCCGTTCACCACCTCCTGCGGGTCACACCACTGCTCCTTCCCCTGTGTCACTCGCTGCCTCTGCTAGTCAACCCCCTGCCCAGGACCCCGGCACGAGCGCCTCCCGCCGGGAAACCACACCTTCGCCTCCACGATCCTCCACAGTGTCCACCAACGTGTCCCAGCGCAGCGTTCAGCTGTCTTTACAGCAGACGCTGGAGCGCAAGAGGAAATACAGTTCCACCCACCCACATGCCCAAGCCCTCAACGTCCACATCTCCAAATTGCTTAGCCTTGAGATGCTGCCCTATAGGCTGGTAGAGACCTAGGCCTTTCGAAATCTCATGGCGGTGGCTGCCCCTCGGTATTCGGTCCCCAGCCGCCACTATTTTTCCCGATGTGCCGTCCCAGCCCTACACCAGCATGTGTCACAGAACATCATCCGTGCCCTAACCAATGCTGTTTCTGAGAAGGTCCACCTAACCACGGACACGTGGACAAGTGCTGCAGGGCAGGGACACTATATCTCACTGACGGCACATTGGGTTAACTTGGTGGAGGCTGGGACCGAGAATGACCCTGGGGCCACTCATGTACTGTCCACACCGAGGATTGCGGGGCCTACCTCGGTCACGGTCTCTCAGACGTACTATGCCTCCTCCTCCTCTGACCCCTCCTCCTCTTCCACCGAATTACCATCCGTGGGCACGGCGCCTTCAGTCGGTAGCTCTAGGCGCAGCAGCAGTGCCGTGGGTAAGCGCCAGCAGGCGGTGCTCAAACTGCTGAGCTTAGGTGACAAAAGGCACACCGCCCAGGAGCTGTTACAGGGCATCACGGCGCAGACCGATGTGTGGCTGGCATCGCTGAACCTCAAGCCAGGCATGGTTGTGTGTGACAACGGGCGTAACCTGGTGGCGGCTCTGCAACTCGGCAGACTGACACATGTGCCATGCCTGGCCCTGTGTTCAATCTCATAGTTCAGCGGTTCCTCAAGACATCCCCCAATCTGTCTGATTTGCTCACCAAGGTGCGCCGCATCTGTGCGCATTTCTGCAAGTCGACCACAGATGCTGCCACTCTCAGGGCAGCGCCGCCTACAACTGCCCGCTCACCGACTGTTGTGCGACGTGCCCACGAGATGGAATTCCACATTAAACATATTATCCAGAATTTACCAGCAGCGCAGAGCGATTGTAGACTGCCAGATGTCAACTTCCACCAGAACTGGTAGTCAGGTCAGTCAGATTCCTCAAGTCTACAATGAGGAGTGGACGTGGATGTCTGATATCTGCCAGGTGTTGAGCAAATATGAGGAGTCAACACAGATGGTCAGCAGAGATGCCACCATTATCAGCCTCACCATCCCGCTGCTTTGCCTGTTGAAAAACTCACTGCTCAGCATCAAGTCGGATGCTTTGCGCTTGTCACAAGAGATGGTGGAGGAAGATACGTCGCTTGATAGCCAGAGCACCCTCCGGTCTGTTTCTCAGCGCGTATCGGAGGAGGGGGATGAGGATGAGGATGAGGAGGAAGAGGAGGAGAATGTCGGCGAGACAGTAGAAGGTACCAGTGCTCAGTCCTTAACTCTTGAGCGTGTATGGGCTGAAGAGGAGGACTTGGTGGAGGAGGAGGAGGAGGAGGAAGTGGAGAGTCAGGCCAGTGAGGAGAGGGAATTCTTGCGTGTTGGGACTCTGGGGCACATGGCAGACTTCATGTTAAGCATCCTATCCCGTGACCCTCGCAAATTTTTTCAAACACCGATTACTGGGTGTTCACTCTCCTGGACCCACGGTACAAGCAGAACCTTTCCACTCTCATCCCTGCAGAGGAAAGGAGTATGAGAGTGAATAGATATCAACAGGCCCTGGTGCACAAGCTGAAACAATTCTTCCCATCTGACGTCACTAGCGGCAGAGGGCATGGTTCTGTGGGCCAAGTAGCGGGGGAGAGGAGCCGAGCAGGCAGCTTGTCCAGCACTGGCAGGGGAACGCTCTCCAAGGCCTTTGCCAGTTTTATGTCACCCCAGCAAGACATTGTCACCTGTCCCCTGTCTAGGCAGAGTAGGGGGGAGCTGTACAGAAAGATGGTGAGGGAGTACCTAGCTGACCATACCAACGTCCATAGCGATCACTCTGCTCCATACAACTACTGGGTTTCAAAGCTGGACACGTGCCTGAACTGGCGCTGTACGCCTTGGAGGTGCTGGCCTGCCCTGCCGCTAGCGTGCTGTCAGAGCGGGTATTCAGTGCAGCTGGTGGCGTCATCACCGATAAGCGTACACGCCTGTCAACTGACAGCGCTGACAGCGCTGACAGGCTGACGCTTATTAAAATGAACAAAGCCTGGATTTCACCGGAATTCAAATCTCCTCCGGGGGAAAGCAGCTAAAGATTAACATTACTTATGTATCCGATTCCTCTTCTCTACTCCTCCTACTCCTCCTCCTCCATGTCGTCTTTGCCTAACGCTGACTAAAAAAACACCATTTTTCAGAGGTCCAACTGGCACTCTTTTACCACAATTTTTCAGGAGGGCCCCCTACAGGCACTCTCTTCAAACAATTTTTCCGGAGTTCCACCTACAGTCCCTCTCTCCAAACAATTTTTCCGGAGGTCCACCTACAGGCCCTCTCTCCAAACAATTTTTCCGGAGGTCCACCTACAGGCCCTCTCTCCAAACAAGAGAAGGGGTGACTATGGGGTACGTGACCACTTGCAATCTCCATCCAAAAAGTCATACTGAGGCTCACCACCATGCTTTACACTGCAATCCTATTACTGAGGCTCACCACCATGCTTTACACTGCAATCTTATTGAAAGACAGACAATCAGGGGTTAACCGCCAGGTTGTCAGGCAGCATTTTTAAGTGGGTCACCATTACCGTGTCCCTGAAAATTGCCTTGGGGTCATTGCCAGACTATTTTAATGAAAGGCCATGGGGTTCTATACACACAGTGCTGACGGAAGCCCATCAGCCTTTCTAAACACAATTGAATCTGTCCCATCATGAGAAAGTCCCCCCAAGGAGTCCACAATGTAACTTGCTTCACTTTCAACTACCTCACCCCCCGACACCTGTGTCTCGCCATTGTCCACCACCTCTTCAGACAACACTGGTAAATCCCCACTGTCAGCACACTGAGACTGCAAAAGGTCTTGCGAATTGGGGCAGAGAATGTTCTGGGGTAGCACATCAGAGAAGGGGTGACTATGGGGTTCCAGGGAGTACGTGACCACATGCAATCTCCATCTAAAAAGTCATGCCACACTTGATCGAGCTCTTAATTGACAATTGTACCGGTTGATGCTAAATTTTTAAGTTGGGGTCCTGCGTCGTCATTCTAACTACATCCGGCTGTTGTCACCACCACACACGCTAGCCCAGGGGGCACTCCTCTGGCTCTTCCAGCTCAACCTCCTTCCCCCCAGCCTGCCCCCCACCTACAGGCCCTTTCTCCAAACAATTTACCCGGATAGGGGACGTATTAGATATTATACTGATTTTTGTTTGTTCCTCTTTTAATTGGCTCCTGACCTGTGATAGGCAGAGCATGGACACGTCCCCTTAGCTGCAGTAGAAAAGACACTTCCCTGGCCAGAGCAAGCTCTTTTTCCTTTTCCGTGTACGAAAAATCCATGAAATATATGGTCCCAAGATAGGGGGCGTATACGATTTTAAACTGAGAAGAATCTATACCACACATACCCCACTAGGAGAATTTGGGGTAATGGTGGGATTAGGCAGCCTCAGAGGCATCCATGCATGCTGCCCCTGCTGTTTCCTGTCCATTTCCGTGGTGTTTCCATCATTTTCTGAGGTTTCCAGGTTTTCACCCAGCCTTCCCTAGGCAGAGCCTTGGTCCCCTGCAAAAATGCTCGAGTCTCCCATTGACTTCAATGGGGTTCGTTATTCGAAACGAGCACCCGAGCATCGGGAAAAGTTCGACTCGAATAACGAGCACCCGAGCATTTTAGTGCTCGCTCATCTCTAGTCATCAGTGATGGGCGAAGTATTAAAAAATTTGATTCGATTGCTTCACCGAATTTTACAAAAAAAAATTGCTTTTGGTAAATTATTTCATCACGAAGCACATTTCTTGGTAAATATTGGGTTTAACGACAGGGAGCTGCGATGGCGACACCCCCCATCATTGTACCCCTCAGATGCCACATTCATAGCTGATTGTGGCATAATCTAAGATTATTCCTATTGCCCCATGCGAGACTGTAACCATAAGTCTGTTGCCCCCTCTGAGACCAGAAAATATTCTTTTTACAATTTTTAGCTCTGCTCGATGTGCAGGAAGTCATGTAAACCACTCAAGTATATCCTTGACAAGGAAGGACTGCTCTTTACAAGCCTCCAAACGAATGGCTTCGGGACTGTGTTAATGGCCTACACTACTTAGGCCACATCGGGAACATTGTATCTTCATACACTTGGGGTCAGAAGGGCTATGTGCATAGTGTGGAGTGCTGCCACGTGCCATGTTAAGATAGTAGCATGCTTGCTATTCAGTTGGCAGTAGCTACATCTGTACAATAAAACATTCACTTACTAGATTACTATTGATAACAGATTGGATAATTTCTGGATCAATATTGGTTAAATTGTGATATTTTTTTATTTATGAGGATGGTAAATTGGACTGGTGACAATGATGATGATGTATTATTATCATTAAAGATGAGTGAATCGAATCCACCGAAGTGGACTTCGATCCGAAGTTCAGGATAAATTCAATTCGCCATAAAGCCAAATTTCCTAGGGCTTCATCATAGCAAACCTGATTTAACCTGAAATAGTTTGAAAAAAAAAAAGCATACTTACCTCCTCCATTTGCTCACGACTGGTCGGTCGCCGCCATCTTGATTGAAGATCTCGTCTGAAATCCCAGTGTAATGACGTCATCTCGGGCCGCGTGAGATTTCGCGCCAGATCTCCAAGCAAGATGGCGTCAGCCGGCCCATCGTAAGCAAATGGAGGAGGTACATATGATTTCATTTTTACCACGATCATGTACGAATGCGGCATCTAAGGAGTACAATGATGGGGAGCGGAGCTACCGCAGCTCCCTGTCATTACACCTGCTACTTACAAAAAAAAAATGTTGTAAAATTCGGCAAAGCAGCTGAATCAAATTTTCCAAAACTATGCTTATCTCTAATTATTATGATTTTTAATTAACCCCTTCCCTACTGGCTTTACGGCGAATCGAATTTGTCGTACATGTATGGCACTGGTTGGGATTTTAAAGATGGCACACACTCGCAAGCACGGCAGGCAGGTGCCTGCTGTTTTTAACAGCAAACACACAGACCTACCGCCACGTCTGTGACTGGTGGTAATACCGATCGAGGATTTTTAACCTACCAGATGCCATGATCAGTTATGACCACGGCATCTGGACGTGCAAAGACTCAAAAGCACACGCTTCTGGGTGTGTTCCGTCTACCCCTGGCGAGAATCGGGGGAACCAGAGTGTGTGTGCATCAGCCTTTGTATTCCTCAATGATACGAGGCTGCTGCACATTAGTTCCTATGGAGCCCCTGTCTGTGGTAAGAGGCATAGTAAAATCATCATAGACTCCAGAGTCTATGAGAATAGTAATTTGATGATTGCTTGTTATAGTTCCCTATAGTTGTTGTTGTGCACTATGAAAAAAAGTATAAAAAATGTTTTTAAAAATATAAAAAAAATATAAAAAAATATAAAAACTCAAGTGACTCCCCTTTCCCCAAAATGAAAATAATACATAAACAATTAAAAATAGACATCATGGGCATTCATGTGAAAATGCCTGTACTTAAAAAATATTTATCCCATACGGCAAACGGTGAAATGGAAAAAAGTGACCGATTTGCTGTTTTCTGGTTGCTTCACCCCCACATAAAATTAAATAAAAGGTGATCAATACACACTGCAAAATGGTATCTATGAAAGTAGAGATCACCCTGAAAAAAATGAGCCCACACACAGCTCTATACACATAACTAAAAAAAAGTTAAAGGGGTCAGAATAGACAATGAAAGAAAAAAATAATTTTTCAAGGTTTTCAATTACATAATTGTAATTGTACTCACCTGGAGAATGAAAGTAACAGGTCAGTTTCCCCATATAGGGATCACAGTAATTTTATTATCTCCTATCCTCAGAATAGAGTATCAATATCAGATAGTTGGGGGTTCAATTCCCAGCATACAGAATGATTTAGTAAAGCTATTTATACTAGGCGCTATTTGCTTTTTGCAATAGGTCACTATGGGCAATGTACAGTATGCCACTACAGTACTACATAACAGAGCTTTGAGACAGAGGTAGGTAATGTCAGGAAATGTTCCCACCGTATACCTCCTAGGCTGGAAACGCAGTGTGAACAGAGCCTAATTGAAATAATTTACTGCCATAATTCAAGGTGTTAACTTGTATTTGTATTTGTATGTGTCATCTCTAGTGTTGATAGAGAACCACAGTGCTCGTGTGCGCGGGTGCTCTGGCCGAACACTAGGTGGTGCTCGAGTGCTCGGCCGAGCACCCAAGTCTAATGGAAGTCTATGGGACTAAACCAGGCACCCCCTGCTCGGAAGAGAGGAGGGTGTCTGGTTCACATTACAAAAGCAACTTATTCCTTATTTTTTATTCATACATAATATAGCTATGCTTATTAGGGGTCCACTTGGGTCGCTTGGGCCAAACACCGAATGTACTCGAGCACCACGCTCAAGCTCCCCCCCCCGCACCATGACCCCCAATGCAAGTCAATGGGGCGGATCCGTTCGGTGTAATACAATAGTAAACAGATCCATTCTCCATTGACTTTCAATGGAGTTCCTGACGGATCCGTCACCTTACCTTTCCCAGCAGCTCCCTCCTCCCTCCAGCAGGGGGCGCTGTGGTGAAACTTACCGCTGTCCGTGCCGTCTTCCTGCTGGGACAGGTCGGGAGCTGCTGGGAAAGGTAAGTTTAAAAGGCCCCCCCCCCGTGTCTGTGTCATGCTTTTTATTTTTTTTGGAGGGGACCCGTGTAAAACAAACACCCTCCCCTCTTCCGAGCAGGGGGTGCCTGGTTTAGTCCCATTGACTTTAATTATGCTCGGGTGCTCTGTCTGTCTTTTTCTTGTACTTATCTATTGATAGGCAGTGTAGTGGTTAGGCATAGCTATTAGTAGGCAGTATAGAGGATAGGCATAGCTATTAGTAGGCAGGGTGAAGTAATATGTTAAAAATAAGTATGTAGGAAAGTGAAGAGTAAGAGACTCGAGCATCTGGCTCGAGCACTCCTGGTGTTCTGCCGAACACCAAGATGTGCCGAGCATGGCAATGCTCGAATGAATATGGTACTCGGCCGAGCATGCTCGTTCAACACTAGTCATCTCTGATGTGTACATGATGTCTGTCAGAAAGTCTGAGTAACACCAGACACCCAGTCTTTTATACCGTCACACAATGTCACTCTCTCGTACATAGTCATTCATTAGTGCTTTATTCCTTGTAGTTTCCTTGTATATTTTTGACATATAATGACATGGAAATAGCAGAATAATTCTTATCAATTCGACATCTCAGTCACCACAAAGACCTAAACTGATTAGGTTTCTTAAGTGCTTTCGGTGTGTATGCCATAAATATCCAAGTATGACGGCATCACCGGGACAATGAATATCAAATATAAAATTAATACATAAATACATAATAATGCATGAGAATAGGCCCAGTTATTCACATTTACTATATATATATATTTATATATATATATATATATATATATATATATATATATAATAATAATTTTATAAGGGGATGTCTGGCATAAGAGCCAACAACCCAATGCACCTAACCTGTGTCCTATTAAAAAAACAAAACACTCACCTTTCTACACTCACCCCATTGTCACTGTACAATATCAGATCGGCAGGGGTCTGACTCCCGCCATCCCTGTCTATCAGCTGTCTGAATATCTGAGCAATGCATAACCAATTTAAAATAATGGTTTACTTCCTCCCTGAGTGCCGCATCCACTAAGTGGATCCCAGTACATAGAAATGCATGCAAATCATGTTGAACTCTTAAGCTCCCTCTAGTGGTCACTGCAGGCAGCTAGAATTTCGTCATTTGCCAACTGCATAGTTATATAAGGGATTTAGAGCTCAAGATCAGAAAATGTAACTCCCAGGCCCATTGTGAATTTTGTGAAACTGATCAGTGCAAAATTGTGGACCAAAAAATGGATTTATGCTTATAGTTTGAAGAACACTTTAAAAGGAATCCGTCACCAGGAAATTCAGTGTTACACCAGGCATAATGCCTTGTAGGACTGGCTCAGCTGTATGTTGTGATACCTTTCACTTAGTGATCTGTTGCTTTATTGTGGAGAAAAAGTACAATTAATCCATATACAAATGAGCAGATAAGTGCACTAAGAGCGGGCCCTGGCCACCCCATGCACCCTTGGTGGTCTTTTGAATGCATGGTTGTCAATGTAATCCATAGTTTCGCCAGGTGGAGGATTACTATATGGCTGCCAACAACTTTACTACGGATCCGTGATAGGAGCTTGGCTATTGTACAGTGTATAGATGAGCCACAGGAGCAAAGTAGATATCAAGCCCAGAGCTGATTGGCTTAGTCTTGGCACACAGAGCAACAGGAGGCCCACCATCCTTCCATGCAGAAGTCCTCCATGGTGGAGGTTCCGGCCAACCAGTGCTAGGCTTGTTTTCTGCATGGCGTGGCATGCTGTAGCTGGAGATGCTCTGACCATAAGCACAGTATAAAAGTAAATCACAGAAAAGGGGGTTCTAGTGCACAAAAATGGATGCAAACAATATATACTGTATAAACTAAGACCTCATTCTGATATGATAAAATCTGAGACTCTTAGCCAATATATTTTGATCAAAACACATCTGTGCCCACCTACCCAGCGTCACGGTGGTCTCAGGTCAGGCAGGTCCTACGCTAAACCTAACTATGCCGTTGGGCATCTATATCTAGGAGCGTGGACGCTGCACATATAGGCGTGTTGCTCCTAGTGACCTCTATGTGCATACAGCAACCAATGAGAGGAGGAGCAAACACACCTATATGTACCACGCAATCAAGACGCTCAATTTGATAGGAAGAGCAAAAGTGCACAGAATGCTACTCATGATAAGCTAAGAGCGCATTCAGACCTGAAGGTGCCACTCCCTCAGGTACATGTTATAAACTAAGCAAAACTCACAGAGACAAAAGGATAAAAAACATCCTGCATGATGTGATAATGACTGCGGATGTCAGTGGCTATACATATCAAAGTAAATCACAGAAAAGGGGGTTCTAGTGCACAAAAATGGATGCAAACAATATATACTGTATAAACTAAGACCTCATTCTGATATGATAAAATCTGAGACTCTTAGCCAATATATTTTGATCAAAACACATCTGTGCCCACCTACCCAGCGTCACGGTGGTCTCAGGTCAGGCAGGTCCTACGCTAAACCTAACTATGCCGTTGGGCATCTATATCTAGGAGCGTGGACGCTGCACATATAGGCGTGTTGCTCCTAGTGACCTCTATGTGCATACAGCAACCAATGAGAGGAGGAGCAAACACACCTATATGTACCACGCAATCAAGACGCTCAATTTGATAGGAAGAGCAAAAGTGCACAAGAATGCTACTCATGATAAGCTAAGAGCGCATTCAGACCTGAAGGTGCCACTCCCTCAGGTACATGTTATAAACTAAGCAAAACTCACAGAGACAAAAGGATAAAAAACATCCTGCATGATGTGATAATGACTGCGGATGTCAGTGGCTATACATATCAAAGTAAATCACAGAAAAGGGGGTTCTAGTGCACAAAAATGGATGCAAACAATATATACTGTATAAACTAAGACCTCATTCTGATATGATAAAATCTGAGACTCTTAGCCAATATATTTTGATCAAAACACATCTGTGCCCACCTACCCAGCGTCACGGTGGTCTCAGGTCAGGCAGGTCCTACGCTAAACCTAACTATGCCGTTGGGCATCTATATCTAGGAGCGTGGACGCTGCACATATAGGCGTGTTGCTCCTAGTGACCTCTATGTGCATACAGCAACCAATGAGAGGAGGAGCAAACACACCTATATGTACCACGCAATCAAGACGCTCAATTTGATAGGAAGAGCAAAAGTGCACAAGAATGCTACTCATGATAAGCTAAGAGCGCATTCAGACCTGAAGGTGCCACTCCCTCAGGTACATGTTATAAACTAAGCAAAACTCACAGAGACAAAAGGATAAAAAACATCCTGCATGATGTGATAATGACTGCGGATGTCAGTGGCTATACATATCAAAGTAAATCACAGAAAAGGGGGTTCTAGTGCACAAAAATGGATGCAAACAATATATACTGTATAAACTAAGACCTCATTCTGATATGATAAAATCTGAGACTCTTAGCCAATATATTTTGATCAAAACACATCTGTGCCCACCTACCCAGCGTCACGGTGGTCTCAGGTCAGGCAGGTCCTACGCTAAACCTAACTATGCCGTTGGGCATCTATATCTAGGAGCGTGGACGCTGCACATATAGGCGTGTTGCTCCTAGTGACCTCTATGTGCATACAGCAACCAATGAGAGGAGGAGCAAACACACCTATATGTACCACGCAATCAAGACGCTCAATTTGATAGGAAGAGCAAAAGTGCACAAGAATGCTACTCATGATAAGCTAAGAGCGCATTCAGACCTGAAGGTGCCACTCCCTCAGGTACATGTTATAAACTAAGCAAAACTCACAGAGACAAAAGGATAAAAAACATCCTGCATGATGTGATAATGACTGCGGATGTCAGTGGCTATACATATCAAAGTAAATCACAGAAAAGGGGGTTCTAGTGCACAAAAATGGATGCAAACAATATATACTGTATAAACTAAGACCTCATTCTGATATGATAAAATCTGAGACTCTTAGCCAATATATTTTGATCAAAACACATCTGTGCCCACCTACCCAGCGTCACGGTGGTCTCAGGTCAGGCAGGTCCTACGCTAAACCTAACTATGCCGTTGGGCATCTATATCTAGGAGCGTGGACGCTGCACATATAGGCGTGTTGCTCCTAGTGACCTCTATGTGCATACAGCAACCAATGAGAGGAGGAGCAAACACACCTATATGTACCACGCAATCAAGACGCTCAATTTGATAGGAAGAGCAAAAGTGCACAAGAATGCTACTCATGATAAGCTAAGAGCGCATTCAGACCTGAAGGTGCCACTCCCTCAGGTACATGTTATAAACTAAGCAAAACTCACAGAGACAAAAGGATAAAAAACATCCTGCATGATGTGATAATGACTGCGGATGTCAGTGGCTATACATATCAAAGTAAATCACAGAAAAGGGGGTTCTAGTGCACAAAAATGGATGCAAACAATATATACTGTATAAACTAAGACCTCATTCTGATATGATAAAATCTGAGACTCTTAGCCAATATATTTTGATCAAAACACATCTGTGCCCACCTACCCAGCGTCACGGTGGTCTCAGGTCAGGCAGGTCCTACGCTAAACCTAACTATGCCGTTGGGCATCTATATCTAGGAGCGTGGACGCTGCACATATAGGCGTGTTGCTCCTAGTGACCTCTATGTGCATACAGCAACCAATGAGAGGAGGAGCAAACACACCTATATGTACCACGCAATCAAGACGCTCAATAAGCACAGTATAGCAAGTCTCCAGTAGGTGAGAGGGGAACCAAGGTTTGGGAACAACCCAGTGACTATGGTCAACCTAATCCACCACCAGAAGCACCAGAACAGGAACCACTTCTACAGAGCCGTTCTCTATTCTGACACATGGAGCTTGAGTCTTGAGTGCTGAAGGACCCTCCCTCCTTTTATGCAGTCCATAGGGCATATGCCCAAGTGATTCATATTCATTGGATATTTTAATTGATCTTGTACTGATGAATATACATATAGTATTCAGACACATAAATATTCAAAGAGTTCTTTCCAACTGGACATCTTGCGTACACATCAGTGAACCATGACAAGTCAGGAATGTGAAGAAGACGGCTGATAATTAGTCAGCAAGCAACAAGAACACGTAAATACCTAATTCATCTCATCCGCGAGATAAATAATGAACGCCTTTCATCTGCTCCAGCTGTACTGAAGTGATGAGGTGGCTTTTATACACTAGATATGAAAACATGAAGCCTCTCTAATTCATGGAGCCTTGTCTCTGCAGTCTTTTATATTATACCGGAATGAATAAATCAATATGACAAACTCTCCCCGGCACAGCAGAGCTGACTTTAATCAGAAGAGTTCTTCTACGCGGAAAATAAAATTTTTCTTCTATGACTAAGATAATCATTTTTGTAACTATTTTTTAGGTGGAGAGTAAGGATGAGCAAATTTCTGGAAATTAGTTTTCGGCTCCGATTCGCCAAATTAAAAAATAAATTAAAAAAAATTGGACCCAAATAATTTGTCAAGAATAGAAGCTCCAAGTGTCCTGAAAATGGATATATTACACCCTCGAGTCTCTTAGAGATCAGTTTGTTTTTAAAAAAAGATGTTATCTCTTTTTGTTAATTTTGTAAATTGGCAATGCCCATTAGTAAAGATGAGCGAAGTTTTGAAAAATTTGATTTGGCAACTGTGCCGAAGTTAGCCATGAAATTTGATTAATTACGGTATTAATTAGTCACAAATCACTATAAATCAGGTACAGTATATCCAGGCCACTGTGCCTTAGGAGCGGAGCAGTTGTGCTGTGGGGTGGGCTGTGGACATGCTGCGGTGTAGAACTGCACAGCCAGATAACCTGCAGCTGAGTTTCATTTAATAATGAAGACCGCACCATACAGGTCTTCTTCATTGTTAATGGCTGTGCAGCACCTTTAAACAGGGGTTGTTGTGCTAGTATGGTGTTTGGCTGGTTAGGTGGGGGCACAATATGCTGGCATACCCACTTCTCCAACCCCAATACTCTCCTTCCCTACAGGCAGGAGCCCTTCTTCTGCAATCACCTTTTTCACCTAATCTAATATCAATGAGAATATACCACCAGGAACATCCAGCTCCTCCTCTCTCTGCATCTTGCCCAGCAAGATGAACCGGGTTGTCTCATCACTACTTCAGGTGTCCGCTGTGGAGCGTAGCTTGCTGTACAGCAAAAATTGCGAGGAGTGGCTGTCAGGTGACAGTATGAGGCAGGGATACTTTATGAAAAAATAATGTCGGCTAGGTATCTTCCAGCGAGGCTGAGCGCAAGCCATCAGCACCCTAAAGAAAGCAGACTCTACTAAGTGGTACAGCAGAGACTGCACCACCAGCAACTTAGTCAGATGGGAGTTAAGTTGGACACCATTGCTGGGCAGGAACAGTTGTTTCCTGGCCACACATTTTGTTAGCAATGGCTGACGACAGAGCGGAGTAGGAGAAGTCTGTGCACGAGAAGCAGTAAGGATTGAAGAGGATAACAAGGACACTGTACTCCATGTGGATGCAGCCTGGCTGCCGAAAGGAGACAGAGATGTAGTTCTCGGTCAATTCCAGTTTCCCACAGTAACTAGTGATGCTACAGACTCTACAGTAGGGACGGGCTGCACCTTAATGGGGAGGGTGCAACTGCCCTGGGGGAAAAAATGGTTAGACGGCTGGAGGAGCTTTTAAACTAGGATCTGGGGGGAGGGTGGGTGCCCATACTAATAAGGGGGTAGATAGTGTAGATAGAGAGTGGGTCATAGGAAGGAAAAGTGGGGGGTTAGTGGGGGCTGGGGTTAGTAAGGAATGTAGGGAGAAGACTGTGCAAAACAACAACCAAAGTAACCCAAGAAACCCGGATATTCATTTCATAAGTAATAGTAAATTGACAAACGGGGTATAAAATATACATAGACCTCCTAATTGTATGTACACTAATGCCAGAAGCCTAACTAATAAAATTGGCGAACTGGAATTAGTGATGTGTGAGGAGGACTATGACATAGTGGGAATAACTGAGACATGGCTGGATGATAGCTATGACTGGGCAGTTAATGTACAGGGTTACAATCTTTTTAGAAAGGATCGTCAAAACCGGCGAGGGGGAGGGGTCTGCCTTTATGTAAAGTCCTGTCTAAAGCCCACAATCCGGGAAGATATAAGTGAGGGACATGAAGATGTGGAGTCACTGTGGGTAGAAATAAATGGAGCAAAAACAATAATAAAATACTAATAGGAGTTTATTATAAACCACCTAGTATATCAGAGGCCACAGAAAATCGACTTCTAAATGAAATATACGAAGCGGCAAATCATAATGAGGTTGTTATTATGGGGGACTTCAACTACCCAGATATAGACTGGGAAACTGAAACCTGTATATCTCATAAAGGAAACAGGTTCTTGGCAATAACCAAAGACAATTACCTTTCCCAACTGGTTCAGGACCCGACTAGAGGGACGGCCATACTGGACTTAGTATTAACCAATAGACCTGACAGAACAACAGATGTGCAGGTTGGGGGACACCTGGGAAATAGGGACCATAATATAATAACCTTTAAATTGTCATTAAAAAAAGCATTTCTTCAGGGAGGAACAAAAATACCAAACTTCAAAAATGCAAAATTTAGCCAACTAAGAGAGGCCATAGGTCTAACTAACTGGGACAAAATCCTCGAAAATAAAAATACAGCCACAAAATGGGATATTTTTAAAAGCATCCTAATATCTAATTGTGAGAGGTACATACGTATAGGAATAAAATGATAAGAAACAAGAAAAAACAATGTGGATAAATAGAACTGTAAAAAAAGCAATAAATGACAAAAAGAAAGCATTTAAATCACTAAAACAGGAGGGGAGCGAGGAAGCATTGAAAAACTATAAGGAAAAAAATAGAATTTGTAAAAGACAAATAAAAGCAGCTAAACTAGAGACTAAGAGAATTAAGTAATGTCATTGCCAGACCCTTATACTTGATATTTAAGGACTCTATACTGACAGGGAGTGTTCCACAGGATTGGCGCATAGCAAATGTGGTGCCAATATTCAAAAAGGGTCCAAAAACAGAGCCCGGAAACTATAGGCCGGTAAGTTTAACATCTGTCGTGGGTAAACTGTTTGAGGGTTTTCTAAGAGATGCTATCTTGGAGTACCTCAATGAAAATAAGCAAATAACTCCATATCAGCATGGCTTCATGAGGGATCGGTCGTGTCAAACCAATTTAATCAGTTTCTATGAGGAGGTAAGTTCTAGACTTGACCGCGGGGAATCAATGGGTGTCGTATATCTGGACTTCTCCAAAGCATTTGACACTGTACCACATAAAAAGTTAGTATATAAAATGAGAATGCTTGGCCTTGGAGAAAATGTCTGTATGTGGGTAAGTAAATGGCTCAGTGATAGAAAACAGAGGGTGGTTATTAATGGTACATGCCCAGATTGGGTCACTGTCACTAGTGGGGTACCACAGGGGTCAGTATTGGGCCCTATTCTCTTCAATATATTTATTAATGATATTGTAGAAGGCTTGCACAGTAAAATATCAATTTTTGCAGATGACACTAAACTGTGTAAAGTAATTAACACAGAAGAGGACAGTACACTACTACAGATGGATCTGGATAGACTGGAGGCTTGGGCAGAGAAGTGGCAGATGAGGTTTAACACTGACAAATGTAAGGTTATGCATATGGGAAGGAATAATGCAAGTCACCAGTACATACTAAATGGTAAAACATTGGGTAACTCTGACATGGAAAAGGACCTAGGAATTTTAGTGAACAGCAAACTAAGCTGCAGAAAACCAGTGTCAGACAGCTGCTGCCAAGGCCAATAAGATAATGGGTTGCATCAAAAGGGGCATAGATGCCCATGATGAGAACATAGTCCTGCCACTTTACAAATCACTAGTCAGACCACACATGGAGTACTGTGTACAGTTCTGGGCTCCTGTGAACAAGGCAGACATAGCAGAGCTGGAGAGGGTTCAGAGGAGGGCAACTAAAGTAATAGCTGGAATGGGTGGACTACGGTACCCAGAAAGATTATCAAAATTAGGGTTATTCACTTTACAAAAAAAACGACTGAGGGGAGATCTAATAACTATGTATAAATATATCAGGGGTCAGTACAGAGATCTCTCCCATGATCTCTTTATCCCAAGGACAGTGACCATGATGAGGGGACATCCTCTGCGCCTGGAGGAAAGAAGGTTTGTTCACAAAAATAGAAGAGGATTCTTTACGGTAAGAGCAGTGAGACTATGGAACTCTCTGCCTGAGGAGGTGGTGATGGTAAGTTCACTAAAAGAGTTCAAGAGTGTAATAATATTGCAGGTTATAGTTACTAGATATGGGTTGTTGTTGATCCAGGGAGTAATTCTGATTGCCTGATTGGAGTCGGGAAGGAATTTTTTCCCTTAAAGTGAGGAAAATTGGCTTCTACCACACAGGGGTTTTTTGCCTTCCTTTGGATCAACTTGTAGGAAAACAGGTCGAACTGGATGGACAGATGTCTTTTTTCGGCCTTATAAACTATGTTACTATGTTACTATGTTACTATGTGCTGTGATAGAGCTGTGGAGCCTATGTTTGTGTTTGAATGACATTGGCTTACTTTCATTCTGCAGATCTTGCGCACGGCAAAGCTTCCAGCAGTGTGGAGAAAAGCTGCCAGACAGGATATACTTGCACAGACTTGGCTTAGGTCTAACACATTTTGAGCCTGCACCCACAGCATCAGAGGCATCACCAGTTCCTGAAAGCAGATCTGGCCCTGGCAGTTCTTTGGGAGGTTCTGGCTATACATTGCCTCTGCTCTTTATTGCTGCCACGACCCTCCTCCTCTGATGTTACTTCCTCCTCAGCACCCCAATCTGACTCCCAGGTTTAGTCCAAAAAACCATTATCATTAGAGTCCTCATTCTCCCCACCACCTTCCTCAGAATGTGATATGCCATTGTGAGCACCTTGGCCCCTCTCCATTTTCCATGCTCTGTATTTGCCCTCAGTGCCACTGTTGCTACCACTGACCCTACCTCCACCCTTACTGCCACTGCAGTAGCTATGGCTGCCATTAATACCACCACTAACACAGCTATACATGGAGTTCCCCACCCGCATCCCCACCATAACAATCCAAATGCTGACTGTTCTCACACAATTCACTAACAATGAGATACTCCTATTTCCCATAGTGTATGGTAGGATTGCTTCTTTTTAGGAAAAAAGAAGGTGCTCCTGTAGGAGGGGCCAGTGATGAGAGAGAGAATGCAACTGAAAGGCTTCACCGGCGTTGCAAGGAGGAGCTGCAGGAGGAATGTTGTGACTCCTTGGAGAGGAGGAGTGAGCCATACAGTCCACAATCTCACCCTATTTGTTGTCAGTAATAAGGTTATGCCTTTTGGGATCTAGGAAGAATTGTGGCCAACTACTACTAAACTACTACTGGATGTATGGCTAGTGGTATTACCCACATTCTGATTCCAGAAGGACGAGGCCTGGGCCTTTAATTTTGCAGTCTTGTGTATTCAAGACATTTTATTATGAGGCCCACGGAAAGTAACTAGTTTCAGATTAAACAAAATCGCAAGTGTTTTTTTCTGAAATTTAAAGACAGAGGTGCAATTAACCCCTTAATGACCGGGCCATTTTGCACCTTCGTGACCAGACTGATTTTTGCTAATCTGACATGTGTCAGTTTATGTGGTAATAACTTTGGAACGCTTTTACTTATCCAGGCCATTCTGAGACTGTTTTCTCGTCACATAAAACCCATAAACGTTTCTATGGGTTTGTGGCAGTGGTCAGAAGGGAAGGAGCGCCATACGGATTTTGGAGGCAGATTTTGCTAAAATAGTTTGTAGGCACCATTTTGTAATTGAGAGACCCTGACGTACCCGTAAAGTGGAAACCCTCAAAAAGTGACCCCATTTTGGAAACTACACCCTTCAACGAATATATTAAGGGGGGTACTGGCCACTTTGACCCCCTAAGCGTTTTACGGAATTTGGAAACACTTGGCTATGAAAATGAAAAGTTTCATTTCTTCCAATAAAATGTTGCTATAGCCCCAATTTTTTTATTTGCATAAGGGGTAACAGGAGAAAAGCACCCCATAATATGTTACCCATTTTCTCCTGAATACAGCAACACCCCATATGTGGTGGTAAACTGCTGTGGGGGCACATGGCAGGACTCAGAACAGAAGGAGTGCCATATGGATTTTACAACACAGATTTTGATGGATTGGTTTGCGGGAGCCATTGATTTTTATTTTTTTGAGCTATTGTCTTATGTGTCTTTTTTGCAGGATGAGGTGAGGTTTTCATTGGTACCATTTTGGGGTAAATACGCCTTTTTGATCGCTTGGTATTACTCTTTTTGTGAGTCAAGGTGAAAAAAATAGCTGTTTTGGCATAGTTTTTTTTAGCATTTTTTTTACAGCATTCACATGAGGGGGCAAGTCATGTGATATTTTTATAGAGCAGGTTGTTACGAACGCGGCGATACCCAATATGTCTAACATTTTTATTATTGTTAAGTTTTACACATTAGATGCATTTTAGAACAGAATTAAATCTTGTTTATGTGTTGCCATTTTCAGAGAGCCATATTTTTTTTATTTTTCGGGCGATTGTCTCAGGTAGGGTATCATTTTTGCAGGACAAGATGACGGTTAGATTAGTACCATTTTGGGTTAAATACATCTTTTTGATCGCCTGCTATTACACTTTTTGTGAGGGAAGAGGGAAAAAAATGGTTATTTTGGCATAGTTTTTTTAAATTTTTTTTACAGCATTCGCCTGGGGGGCCATCTCATGTAATATTTTTATAGAGCAGGTTGTTACGGATGTGGCGATACCCAATATGTCTAACATTTTTATTTTTGGAAAGTTTTACACATTAGATGCATTTTTGAACAGAATAAAATCTTTTTTTTGTGTTGCTATTTTCTGAGAGGCATATTTTTTTTATTTTTCAGGCGATTGTCTCAGGTAGGGTATCATTTTTGCAGGACAAGATGATGGTTTGATTGGTACCAATTTGGGTTAAATACACCTTTTTGATCGCCTGCTATTACACTTTTTGTGAGGGAAGAGGGAAAAAAATGGCTATTTTGGCATAGTTTTTTTTTATTTTTTTTTACAGCATTCGCCTGGGGGGCCATCTCATGTAATATTTTTATATAGCAGGTTGTTACGGACGTGTCGATACCCAATATGTCTAACATTTTTATTTTTGGAAAGTTTTACACATTAGATGCATTTTTGAACAGAATAAAATCTTTTTTTTGTGTTGCTATTTTCTGAGAGCCATATTTTTTTTATTTTTCGGGCGATTGTCTCAGGTAGGGTATCATTTTTGCGGGACAAGATTACGGTTTGATTGGTACCATTTTGGGGTACATACGCTTTTTTGATCGCCTTGCTATTACACTTTTTGTAAGGGAAGGTGACCAAAAAATGTCTGTTTTGGCACAGTTTATTTTTATTTTTTTACTGTGTTCACCTGGCGAGGTGGATGACGTGATATTTTTATAGAGCCGGTCGATACGGACGCGGCGATACCTAATATGTATACCTTTCTTTTTTCACCTTTTTTTTACCATTTTTTTAACTTTTTTTTGAAAATGGCTTATTTTTTTTTTTACTTTTATTATTATTATTTATTTATTTTTACTTTATTTTTAACTTTTCATTTTCCACTTTATTTAACTTGGAGGTCTGATCCCCTTTACAATGCATTACAATACTTTTGTATTGTAATGCATTGGCTGTAAGTGTATTACTCAGTGTAATACACTTACAGCCTGCTTCCTGTGCGATCCAGGGGGCTGGATCGCACAGGAACGCAGGGATAGCAGCCACGATGCCTAAGGAAGGCATCGGGCTGCTATCCAAGCCATCGGGTCCCCGTCACAGCAGCACGGGGACCCGATGGCCCCGCTCGCCATCCTGAATAGCGGCGGACCATGCTGCACGCCTCATGTGCCGCGGTCAGCGCTGACCGCGGCACATGAAGGGTTAATGCGCCGGCATCTATGTTTTCACCGATGCTGGCGCATTCAGCAGGGGTCCGGCTATTGGGCACAGCCGGACCCCCGTCGCTCGTCCGTCCTGGGGCTCCCTGACACCCCTTTTCTGCAGCGCCGTCTTTAGACGGCGCTGCAGACTGGGGACTTGCGCCGCCCGCCGTCTAAAGACAGTGGGCGGTCGGCAAGGTGTTAAATGTCCCTAAACCCTCACCTTCCACATACAAACTGTACAAATTTACTGTGTTAATAAATGCAATTTTTGCAGTGTAATGTATTTGAACTACACACTTTGATGCAGTAATACTGGCAATTACTAAACACTGGGTATGACAATGCAATTTTTGGGCGGTGATGACAAACATATGTTCATAACCATCTAGATGATGCAGTATACCTTCATTAACACAGTTGTGAAAGAAACTTAAAAAAAAGACTTTTTGCAGGAATCTTTAAAGTAGAACCAGTTGCCAGAAGATGAGCTGACAGTAGCCTTTTTTTGCACCCCTTCCACCCTCAATGGTGTCCTAGATGCCATAATACTCTACCTATTATCCCTTATGGCTGTGGTGCTCGGTTCTTTCTGTAACTCTCATAGACATCTATAGATAGTGTTGCAATCCAGTGCGGACCTATCTCCATCAATAGCACTGGCAATGAGGACCAGGGTTCCTCCTTTCTCCAGAGAGGTAAGGGTTACAGCTCAGAATTTTCTGATATGAGAGGAATATCATACATTCTTGAGATACGAATACGCCTTAAATGGTATTCTCAATAGAAGCACCTGAACATTTTTCTCTCGGCCAGTTTCTTTATTGCGCTTGGATAAAATGTTATAAAGAGAACTTGATCTTTTTGGAAAATAAAAGCCGGTCCTGAAAGATGCAGTAAAAATAATTGCCGGCTATGTTCGTTCTTTTATGCTGATGGTGCACGGCGAAGTACAGAAACTTTCCAAAACTTAGCTGATAGTTGGAGCAGGACCGAAAATAAAATTAATGACAGGGAAATTGTGAGGTGAGACTGAAGTTCTAAAAGTATGTGAAACGATGTAAGGAAGACAGAGGCAGGTTCCATGCTGTGATCATTTACTGTAGCTCTGCAGGTTTTGTCAAAATTAGTTACTGCTGTACCGGAATAGAGCTCAGCTTAACAACTATTAATATGATGTTATGAAGTTTGAAAGTTCATTCCAATTGTACAAAAAATGTAAAGTACCATTAGAATTGGAAATCTGGATTAAAAAAATCTATACATTTACTCAAAAATGACAAAATAACAATTTTTGAGTACTATTTACTTTACCGGTTCTGCTTTGGTTCTTCAATATGGTCCAGTGAATCCATGACTGGATTCACCCCCTGTGTCCCTCTGACATGATATCCACACATGGACCATGGCATGTGATCAACTGACCATGGCATGTGATTGCTGGTCCAAGTGGCAACTGTAGACAGACTGGCAGTCATCTGATATCCCTGGTGGCCTACGGTAGAAAAGGGGCTCACCAAGACCTTAAAGTGGGTTCTCCGGGATTTTGATATTGATGGCCTATCTTCCAGATAGGTTATCTATATCTGATCGTGGGTGGGGGGGTCAACTTCTGGGACCCCTAACAATCTGCTAAATGAAGAGATTGCGGCTTAGGCTTAGGCCTCTTTCTAGGCCATGTGATGTCACATTGGTCACATGAACTTAGAGCAGCTCAGTCCCATTCAAGTGAATGGGGCTGAGCTTCATTTCCAAACATAGCTATTATGCAATGGACAGCACTGTGCTTAGTAAGCACGGTTTCCTCAAAAAGTTGATCAGCAGAGGCACTGGGAGTCAAAGCCTCATTGGACCAATCTCATATTGATGACCTATTCTGAGGATAGACGATCAATATGAAAATGACTTAAAATCCCTTTGACAGTGATCACCTATTCTTCTCTCAATTAGAACTAGTATGCAGTCATAATCACAGGAGGTCTAGTGTAGGAATAAGGGTTTATGTCATCAATCCTGGTTATGTAGAGCAGAGAAGAGGTTAATGTCTGCATCCCTAGTGGTCAAGGGCAGTGAAGGGGTTAAAAGCATTCTCTGAGATAACCACTGCACCTTGCCTGTCCATATCAAGAGGAGTTCCTGGAGTTCTTTTAATGCCTAGCAGGTGACGCTAGGGAGGCTCGGCAGGCCGTGCAGGGATCCAAAATGATGCGGGTGCAGCTCAGCAGGCAAGTATAATGTATACGAAAGACCCGGGAAATGGGGATCATTATAAAGGTTGGATAGCCCCCTTCCTGTGTCTTGAAGAGGTAAAGATTTTTTCTCAATATAGTTTTGGACATTTATGCCACCCAAGAGGTGGCATGACAGCAAGAAAGTTGCACCGTACATCCCTTTGATACATTTTTTATAAATTCACATTTCAACACCATTGATAATTTTCCTCACTGGGTCATTTTTGAAGGGTTGGAAAGTTTTAAAGAGAAGGGCTGCCAAAAACATTTCTAATACATGGTTCCCAGTCAGCTTCACATCTGAATATCTCACCTATAAGATGGAATTACTCAGCTGTATTTCTCAGAAGATGATTCATCCTGTCGAGTCTGAAGAAAACCAAGCATTAAATTCTCTAAGAAATGTCATCTACGAATTCTGGTTAAATTGTTGCCGAATGTGCAATATTTTCTGCTCTTATTGAATGCTCAGAGATAGCTTCAGCTCGTAAGTGTACAGTCTCGTCTCTTTATATCGTGTTTCATTACATAAGCCATGTATTTCATTCATGCTTTTGCTCAGGTGTATTGCTTCCGTCGATTTGCTTAGCTTGCATTTGTACAGTATATCACTTGTGAAATTTAATTTTATTTCTTATCGGGGAAAAAAATCAAATTTTAGATCTAAATATCAATTTTCAAAAAAAAAAATCAAAAAGGACATTTTACTACTTGTGCCAATGTCTAGATACAAATAATGGTTATCTCATTTACTGTATGCTATAGTCAACATTTTTCTGTGGTGGCTTTTGTCGATCAAGGAAGTCTAACAAGCTCTTTTTTGTTCCTCTCTTCTAAAAAGGTGCCAAGAAAAGACCATTGTACACAAAAAGATCATATATTATTATATGGATTTTTATACTTTATTTTAGAGTTTCATTTTACCGAGCAGGTCAAGCTTATTTTGCAATTCAAAATGTATCTATGATGGAGCAGTTTCTAACTTGATGGGGATATCATAAAAGACCTTGAAAAGATGTTAATAGCCTATCCGTACTCCCTTTCCGCTCAGAGCTGTACTTTTATGCTGGTGCAAGTAGCCAATTAACACTTACATTGCCACCAATTTTTTTTTACATACAATGCATTAGATGGTGCTCATCCCTCGAAATATACAATGGAAAAATAAAAAAGATTTTGTTTTGAAAGGCAGAGGTGAAAAAAATAAACACAAAACTGTCCTTAAAGGGGTATTCCCATATAGGACATTTAAGGAATTTTGATAGGATATGCCTTAAATGTCCAAAAGGTGTAGGTTCCACCACTGGGTCTCCCTCATATCTCAAGAAGTGAGAGAAGAGAAAATTGCACACATGCCACCACCCCTCCATGTACAGCTATGGCACTTCTGAAAATAGAAGAAACATTCGATGGTCACGCACAGGGGCAGATTGGCCATAGACCTTACAGGGAAATTTCCCGGTGGGCCGATGCCCAAGGTATTGCTGGCCCTGACTTCCATCAATTTGGACCCAACTAGAAAATGGGGCCACTTTTAGCATTTTTTTCCAGGGCCACTTTAAGTTCCCAGTCCGCCTGTGGTCACGCATGAGCGGCTTACTCTTTATTCATGGCTATGAATAGCAGAGCATGCTCATTTGCCTATCTTCAGATTTGTCATAGCAGTGAATGGAGAAAAAGTCATGTATGGTGTGTTTTCCATTCAATGGGGAGGCCGTGTTCTTGAGATAGGAGCAGGTCCCAGAGTTCAGGACGTCACGTATCGGACATTTATGTTATATCCTATAGATGTGCATTAAAAGTCCCAAATGGCAGTACATCTTTCAGTACCAAACTAAACTGCGGGGTTGCACAGAATTTTAAAAAAAAACATAGCTGATTTTTTATTATTATTAATAATAATAATAATAATAATAATATTATTATTATTATTATTATTATTATTATTATTTGGTGTAGTTGCTACAGCAGTGGCTGTAACAGCACAAGATGGTGGCCGATTACAGTAGGAGCAGATGGCAGTGCAGGCAGCAGGCATGTGGCATCAGTTGGATGGCAGCATCGGAATAGTGGTAGCAGCATATGGACCAAAGTAAGGGGCCATTTGTCACATTGTTCTGTTACTGCCAGAATTATCTAGTCTGTTGCCTCAGGCACCAGGTCTGGAAATCCTGGATGATTCACACCTGATTCATCTTTATAACGTTTAGTCTCTCAACATTTTGTATTGAAAGGCGAGTTCTCTTTGGTGTAACTAGTCCACCTGCCGCACTAAACACACGCTCTGATGACACACTAATGGCCTGGCAGGAAAGTTTGCCCAGGACAAACTCAGCCAGTTGTGGCCACAAATCAAGTTTGGCTGCCAGGGGATCTTGGATATGGGGTGATAGGGTACAGTCCAAGTATGCCACCCATGCTGGTTCAGCTTCTGCTCCTTGTCCTGCTGCTGCTGGGTGGTTTCTTCAGTAGGCGGGTAAAGAAAGTTCCTCATCAGAGACTCAAGACTTAAGTTGCTGCTGATGGAGATGGTGGTGGTCCTGACCCCCCACTCCGCTCCTGGTTAGACCTTCTTGAGGATGGGTTATGATGCATGTAGGCAGCGACTAACTGACTACAAAGGATGTCTCGATAGTAGTTGAGTTTTTCACTCCTCTCAGAAGGTGTAAAAAAGGCCCCAATTTTGGCCCGGTAGCAAGGGTCTAACATTGTAGAGAGCCAGTAGTCATCCTGCTGAATGGTGATAATGTGGCTGTCAATATGCAAGCAACTCAGCATGCATGTGGCCATTTGCACAAAGGAATTGGAGGGACTCCTTGCCTCAATTTCCACTGCATACTGCCACAGTCTTTCGGGGTCATCTGCATCATCTACATATGTCATCGTCCTCTAGCTCCTCATGGTCCTCTTCTGACACTTGGGCAGATAAATCACCTAGTTCTGTAAAGAATTCCTGGGTGTTTATGTCCTCATCCTTGTCCTCTACCTCTTCATTTGCCAATTCAACCTCCACATCTTTTGCTTCCTCGACAGATTTATTAGCATCCCTTTCAGAACGTGAAGGAGTGGAATTACATCATTCTTGCTGTAGTCCTGACAACTGACGAATAAAATGGTCTCCTCAATGGGCCTGGACAAACGGCAGGTGTCACGCATGAGATGCCACTGTCTAACGTCACAAGTTACACTGCATCATCAACAAATCGGTCACGGGTTTCCCACGGGAGCGTTGAGTTCCAATGTGTGGAAAGGTTCCGTATGAGGCGATGTTGGGGAACGCCATTCTACCTTTGCAGCTCAAGGAGGGAGTGTTTTGCAGGGAGTAAGAGTAACTGCACTTCACCTTCTGCCCACATATCCTGCATATCGCCATGCTAACGTCCTCCAGCAACTTGATAAAAAGCTCCCACACTGCCGAGTATGACATTTTTTTCCCCACCACTCCATGCTAACTGCCTGCCTCTGCCTTTATGAACACATACACCGCTAGTTGTTTCCTGCTAGGTAGGCTACCAAATAGCAGACAGTCTACCCTGGGCGTGTTTCGCTACAGTTCTCCCACTGCTTCCACCCTGCTCACTCACTGGCACGCTCCCACCTTGCTGCTGTTTCATGGGCCTGCTGCCACCCTCACCCCATGATGATGATAATGCCCCCTGTTCACCTGGCTCCCACGTGCAATCAGCTACATCTTCATTCACTACTGTTTGTTCATCACTTATGTCACGCTTGAAAGTCTCATGGTAATGTCCCTGACCGCTCACAATACATGCTTTTACCCGACTGTCATCATCGCAAGTTGCATGCCTAATGGTGGATTCAGCAGACCTATCCTTCAAGTCTCTGCTGGCCTATAGCTGCTGACTGTCCTCACTAAGCTCATTCTCACTGAAAAGCAGAAGAGAGATGGCAGCATGCATTACTTCCCTAGAAGAAGGAGCAGCAAAAGAAAGGCAGTTGCAGGACAGATAAAGACACAGAGGGCCATGCAAAAACTAAATGTAGTGTCAGAGGAACCCACTAATTCCTGATTGTGTGTTTCTGTTGTCACCTAAGATCATGTTTAAAAACAAGTCAACCATTCCAGTACAGTTGGCTTGTTGGTCAATCTGCTGCTACTTGTGTAGGTTACAGCAACATTTCGGCCACTGCCCGTTCCTTTTGCAGACCCAGGCAACTGTCTGTTGGCCACGGTGTACAGTAACTAAATCAGTAATGTACCAGATTAAGTATGAATGGCGCAGCAAGTATACTAGATAACTACGTCTATATATTAGACCGCCTGATGCACAGTAAGTCTACGTATAACATAACAGATTAAGTATGAATGTTGCAGCAGATGAACTAGAAAAATGCGCCTATATATTAGTCCGCTTGTTGACAATGAGTCTGACAGACAGTAAGTCTATGTATAACAGAACAGATTAAATCTTAATGGCGCAGTAAGCTTACTAGATAAGTGTGCTTATATGTAAGACTGCCTGTTGACAATTAATCTGATGCATAGTAAGTCTATGTATAACTGAACAGATTAATTATTAATGGTGAAGTAGGTGAACTACTTAAATGCACCTATATATTAGGCCACCTGTTGAGATTAAGTCTGATGCACAGTAAGTCTAGGTATAACAGAACAGATTAAGTATTAATGGAGCAGCAGATGAACTAGAAAAACACACATATATATTAGAATGCAGGTTGACAATGAGTTTGATGCACAGTGAGACTATGTATAACAGAACAGATTAAAAAGTAACTAAACTGTTATTCAAGTTTTTATAAAAATGCTCCAAATGCCCCAAAAAAGTTTTCTAATATACTTTATTTATTGATTTTGACTTTTTACTAAAGATATTTCCCCCTAAAGCCCTGATTTCCATCCTGCTTTAAATTCACTATTCTCGCACATTGCTGACTTGTCAGAGGTGTACAGACTAAATGCTGGCACAGTACCAAGTAACAACGTGCTATGCCAGGATTAGCTGAGCGGAGCGGGCTCATACCTGTGCCCCCCGAGGTTGGCTAAATGTTGGCATAGAACATGGGTACCATGCAACAATGTGCTATGCAGGATTAGCTGAGCGGAGTGGGCTCATGTCTATGCTTGATTTACTAAGCTAAAAGCTTACATGCTCTTCGCTCAGCTAATCCTGGCATAGCAAGTCAGTGATGTGTTTGAATAGTGAATTTAAAGCAGGCTGGAAATCAGGGCTTTAGGGGGAAAAATCTTTAGTAAAAAGTCAAAATCAATAAATACTAGAAAAACTATATTTTTAGGGCATTTGGGACACTTTAAAAAACTTGAATAAAAGTTTAGTTACTCTTTAAGTATCAATGGTACAGTAATTGTACTAGATAAGTGTGCCTATTAGACTGTCTGTTGAGACTGATGTAGAGTAAGTCTATATATAACAGAACAGATTCCGAATTAATGACGCAGTCGGTGAACTAGATAAATGAGCTTATATATTAGACCCTCTGTTGACAATGAGTCTGATGCACAATACGTCTATGTATAACATAACAGATTATGTATTAATTGGGCAGTAAGTGTAGTAGATAAAATTGCCTATGTATTAGACCGTCTGTTGACAATGAGTCTAGATTCCAGTAAGTTTATGTATAACAGAACAGATTAAGTATGAATGGCGCAGCAGATGAAATAGAAAAATGTGCCTATATATTAGACCGTCTGTTGACAATGAGTCTGATGCACAGAAAGTCTAGGTATTACAGAGCAGATAAAGAATGAATAGAGCAGCAGTTGAACAAGATGGACAGAGCGATGACACTGAGCCTGGACTGTCCCTGCAGTCTCCCTATGCTCTCCCTACAGTGTCTAAAAACTCTCCCTATGATCTCCCTACACTGTCCCTGCAACCCCCTATATAGGGATTATATTAATGTCGTCAAATGTTTTGGCAATTTACCAAAAACGTTCAGTTAATTCAACTGGATATCCGGTTGTGAAATAAATATAACGCTTGAAGCAATCCAGTGGAGTACAGGAGTCTTATTTTCTTTCATTGCTACTCGGCCTAGGGACCATCTACTGATACCCCACAACCACTTGTTTTGGAGTGTCATATGACCTTTGAAAAATTAAGTCTTTAACGCTTGACACATCTGTTTGTGTTTTTCTCAGTTCACAGTAAAATGTCAGAGACAGAGCAGGATGAGGCTTTTATAGGACTGTGACATCACAGGGGATGGCTGCACGGCATAATGGGTCATATTGTCTTCTCGGGCTTCTTGCTTTCACTTTTCATATGTAGCCGCAATTTTAGAAAAAAAATTATTTGTTACCATGAAGTGTTAGGAAATTCAGATTCGTGGCAAATAAAATTTTTCCTGAAATTCAGATTGAAGTCAATTAGTTTCACTTGACCAGTTTGTGTTTTCATGTTTGCATAAAATACTTGATCATCAATTAAGCATTTGTGTATGAATGAGGTTTTTTATGAACTATTGTTTGGCTGATCATTGGTCAGTCTTAAAGGACCTTAAAGTAGTTGTCCTTAAGATAGGTCATCAATATCAGATCAGCAGAGGCCTGAACCCAGATGACACCCCCCCCCCCATAACCTCAGTCAGCTGTTACAGACTAGCCAGGGAAGTACACTGCCCCATCCATTGAGTAGTGTTGCAGTTATAAGCTCTGTGCATTACATAATGAATGGAGTTATGTAGTTTTGGTACCAATTTCTGGCAATGCAACAGCTCAGTGGCAGGAATATGAGGTGTCAGAATCCCGCCAATGTGATACTGATGATATATCCTCAGGACAGAACATCAATATTAAAACCCTGGACTACTCCTTTAAGGCAAGACTTTGATTAAGACATTGAGGCATTTTGTCAGAGGTGGACAGGCTCCTTTGCTGCCTTTGGATCATTGTCTTACTATGATAACCAAACTGAGCTGGAACACCTAATCATGGGATGATGATGAACATTATGCTTCAAGATCTTCAGAGCAGGAAAGCACAAAAGGAAACACATCCACACCTAAGGAATTGTCTTGACTTAAAGACTATGTATACCTTTGGGGGCAGTTTTCTATTATTGCATTGTACTCATTTTGAGCTAAAAATCATTTTTTCAATTGGTCTTTGTTTAAAAAACAAATATGTTTTTTTCTGCATCGATCTGACATGCTATATAACAATCTTTGAATTTTATGTATTTTCTATCAGACCAGGAGCGGACAGACTCCTTATCTCTGCTCTGTGACCTCCTCTCTAAACACTCATTATAGCTCAGTTCTTATTTTACTGATAAGAATGTGACTTAAATAAGTGTTTATGACCTCTCAGTAGTTTAGAGCTAAGGTTTATTACATGAACACCACAAAGTGAAAGCGAAAGTATCTGTCACACAGCTAGAAAAACAGTTAATTCTTTGAGACAGAATGGCTCAATATTTTTAAAAAACACCAATGATGCAAACATGATTTTGAACCAAAAATGAGTGACATGCAAACTAGAGATGAGCGAGCATACTCGTCCGAGCTTGGTGCTCGTTCGAGTATTACGGTACGCGTAAGTGCTCGCTGCTCGGACGAGAATCTCGCCATGCTCGAGGAAATGGCAACTTCCGCATTGTGCATTTTTGGCGCCTATAAACTCATACAATCACAAGCCAGGAGACTCTGCGGTACACCCAGCATCACGTGGGGCCCTTACATGTCGATAGCAGGGGTTGGCTGGCCTAATCAGGTGACCCAGGAATATACTAGTGACTGCCCGCGGTGCTCGGCTCAGATGCTGTCTGGATGTCGTTAGGGATAGAGCTGCTGCGTTTCAGGGAGAGTGTTAGGGCCTGCATTTAGTTCTTTGTTAGGCAGGAGTGATCTCAAAAGAACCCAACAGCCCTTCTAAGGGCTACAAGACATTTTTTTTTTGTCTCCTGGCTTGGCTGGGCTGGCTGGCACTAGTAGTGCAGCTATCGCCATATATAAGCCTTTTTTTTTTATTGTTATATCTCAGTGATACAAATCCATTTCACACAGCTGAGTGGAACCATTCTGTGTGTCACAGTTCAGCTGTCCACTCACTACAATCCGTATTTTCTGTCCAGGTAACACTTTCTGTACGTCACTTAATCCAACAAGGTCTTTTGCTCTCACGTATATAGCTTGATCACAAAAATCTCTGTGCGACATTTGTCTGGGTCGCAGTCAAAATAGCCACCGTCAGCAGGGTGTGAGTTAGGTCCACGAAAGTTTCTGCACGTCACGTTAAAAAAAAAAAAACTAAAAAAAATATATAAAAAAAAATATAAATATATAAAAAAATAGTTTTTTTGTTGTTTTAGCTCAGTGATACAAATCCATTTCACACAGCTGCGTGGAACCATTCTGTATGTCACAGTTCGGCTGTCCACTCACTACAATTGGTATTTTCTGTCCAGGTGACACTTTCTGTACGTCACTTAATCCAACAAGGTCTTTTGCTCTCACGTATATAGCTTGATCACAAAAATCTCTGTGCGACATTTGTCTGGGTCGCAGTCAAAATAGCCACCGCCAGAAGGGTTTGAGTTAGGTCTACGATAGTTTCTGCACGTCACGTTAAAAAAAATAAAAAATAAAAAAAAATATAAAAAAAATATATATATATAAAAAAATAGTTTTTTTGTTGTTTTAGCTCAGTGATACAAATCCATTTCACACAGCTGCGTGGCATTATTCTGTGTGTCACAGTTCAGCTGTCCACTCACTACAATCGGTATTTTCTGTCCAGGTGACACTTTCTGTACGTCACTTAATCCAACAAGGTCTTTTGCTCTCACGTATATAGCTTGATCACAAAAATCTCTGTGCGACATTTGTCTGGGTCGCAGTCAAAATAGCCACCGTCAGCAGGGTGTGAGTTAGGTCTACGAAAGTTTCTGCATGTCACGTTAAAAAAAAAAAAAAACTAAAAAAAAATATAAAAAAAATATATATATATAAAAAATAGTTTATTTGTTGTTTTAGCTCAGTGATACAAATCCATTTCACACAGCTGCATGGAACCATTCTGTGTGTCACAGTTCAGCTGTCCACTCACTGCAATCGGTATTTTCTGTCCAGGTGACACTTTCTGTACGTCACTTAATCCAACAAGGTCTTTTGCTCTCACGTATATAGCTTGATCACAAAAATCTCTGTGCGACATTTGTCTGGGTCGCAGTCAAAATAGCCACCGCCAGAAGGGTTTGAGTTAGGTCTACGATAGTTTCTGCACGTCACTTTAAAAAAAAAAAAAAACTAAAAAAAGACATATATATATATAAAAAATAGTTTCTTTGTTGTTTTAGCTCAGTGATACAAATCCATTTTATACAGCTGCGTGGCATTATTCTGTGTGTCACAGTTCAGCTGTCCACTCACTACAATCGGTATTTTCTGTCCAGGTGACACTTTCTGTACGTCACTTAATCCAACAAGGTCTTTTGCTCTCACGTGTATAGCTTGATCACAAAAATCTCTGTGCGACATTTTTCTGGGTCGCAGTCAAAATAGCCACCGTCAGCAGGGTGTGAGTTAGGTCTACGAAAGTTTCTGCACGTCACGTTAAAAAAAAAAAAAACTAAAGAAAATATATAAAAAAATATATATGTATATAAAAAAATTGTTTATTTGTTGTTTTAGCTCAATGATACAAATCCATTTCACACAGCTGCATGGAACCATTCTGTGTGTCACAGTTCAGCTGTCCACTCACTGCAATCGGTATTTTCTGTCCAGGTGACACTTTCTGTACGTCACTTAATCCAACAAGGTCTTTTGCTCTCACGTATATAGCTTGATCACAAAAATCTCTGTGCGACATTTGTCTGGGTCGCAGTCAAAATAGCCACCGTCAGAAGGGTTTGAGTTAGGTCTACGATAGTTTCTGCACGTCACGTTAAAAAAAAAAAAAAACTAAAAAAAGACATATATATAAAAAAAATAGTTTCTTTGTTGTTTTAGCTCAGTGATACAAATCCATTTCACACAGCTGCGTGGAACCATTCTGTGTGTCACAGTTCAGCTGTCCACTCACTACAATCCGTATTTTCTGTCCAGGTGACACATTCTGTAATTAAACCAGACTAAACAAGTTTGTGGGTTTCAGTACAGCAGGCCCATATATATATTTTTTTTTATATATAATACACTTATATACAGAAAATGTTGAACCCCAGTGCTAGGACGAGGGCGTGGGCGTGGGCATTCAATTACTGCAGGGGGCAGAGGCCGTGGTCCTGGGCAGGGTGAGACAGTACCTGCTGATGAGGGAGCAGGGAAACTCCGCAGAGCTACACTCCCTAGCTTCATGTCTCAATTTACAGGGTCACGTGGTAGAGGACTGTTGAAACCACAACAGTGCGAACAGCTGATCTTGTGGATTGCGGACAATGCTTCAAGTAATTTGTCCACCAGTCAGTCTTCCACGCACTACACCCACGTTACCCAAGGGAGCACTCCTCTGGCTCCTCCACCTCAACCTCCTTCCCCCCAGTCTGCCCCCTCCCAGGGAAATTTGGAATGCAATCCGGCATACTCTCAGGAACTGTTTCCTGGACCCTTCCCAGAGTCACAAACCACTTCTCAGGTTGCTGCTAACCTCGTTCCCGATGCCCAAGTTTTCCAACTGTCGCAGTCTGTGGGTGATGATGATGATGATGATGATGACAATGTTGACTTAGTGGAAGAAGTTTGTAATGAGGTGTCGGACGTTGAGGAGACACGGTTGTCAGACAGTGGTGAAGTTGTTGTCAGGGCAGGAAGTCCGAGGGGGGAGCAGACTGAGGGGGAGCAGACTGAGGAATCGGAGGATGACGAGGTGACTGACCCAAGCTGGGTTGATATGCCGAGTGAAGACAGTGCTTCTGAGGCAGAGGCGAGTGCTGCACAAGAACAGGTTGTAAGAGGCAGTGGTGTGGCCAGAGGGAGAAGCAGGGCCAGAGCTGGTGCATCAGCAGCAACTGTTTCACGTAGTGAAGCTCCCGTGGCGAGGCCTAGATGTTCGCAAGTCTGGAGGTTCTTTAAAGAAAGTGAGGATGACCGACGGACTGTGGTGTGCAACCTGTGCCACACCAGGATCAGCAGGGGTGCCACCACTACTAGCCTAACCACCACCAGCATGCGCAGGCATATGAGTGCTAAACACCCCACTCAATGGAACCAAGGCCGTTCACCACCTCCTGCGGGTCACATCACTGCTCCTTCCCCTGTGTCACTCGCTGCCTCTGCTAGTCAACCCCCTGCCCAGGACCCCGGCACGAGCGCCTCCCGCCGGAAAACCACACCTTCGCCTCCACGATCCTCCACAGTGTCCACCAATGTGTCCCAGCGCAGCTTTCAGCTGTCTTTACAGCAGACGCTGGAGCGCAAGAGGAAATACAGTTCCACCCACCCACATGCCAAAGCCCTCAACGTCCACATCTCCAAATTGCTGAGCCTGGAGATGCTGCCCTATAGGCTGGTAGAGACCGAGGCCTTTCGCAATCTCATGGCGGTGGCTTCCCCTCGGTATTCGGTCCCCAGCCGCCACTATTTTTCCCGATGTGCCGTCCCATCCCTACACCAGCACGTGTCACAGAACATCATCCGTGCCCTGACCAACGCTGTTTCTGAGAAGGTCCACCTAACCACGGACACGTGGACAAGTGCTGCCGGGCAGGGACACTATATCTCACTGACAGCACATTGGGTTAACTTGGTGGAGGCTGGGACCGAGACTGACCCTGGGGCCGCTCATGTACTGCCCACACCGAGGATTGCGGGGCCTACCTCGGTCACGGTCTCTCAGACGTACTATGCCTCCTTCTCCAACCCCTCCTCCACCGAATTACCATCCGTGGGGACGGCGCCTTCAGTTGGTAGCTCTAGGTGCAGCAGCAGTGCCGTGGGTAAGCGCCAGCAGGCGGTGCTCAAACTGCTGAGCTTAGGTGACAAAAGGCACACCGCCCAAGAGCTGTTACAGGGCATCACGGCGCAGACCGATGTGTGGCTGGCACCGCTGAACCTCAAGCCAGGCATGGTTGTGTGTGACAACGGGCGTAACCTGGTGGCGGCTCTGCAACTCGGCAGACTGACACATGTGCCATGCCTGGCCCACGTGTTCAATCTAATAGTTCAGCGGTTCCTCAAGACATACCTCAATCTGTCTTATTTGCTCACCAAGGTGTGCCACATCTGTGCGCATTTCCGCAAGTCGACCACAGATGCTGCCTCTCTCAGGGCAGCGCAGCGCCGCCTACAACTGCCCGCTCACCGACTGTTGTGCGACGTGCCCACGAGATGGAATTCCACATTAAACATGTTATCCAGAGTTTACCAGCAGCGCAGAGCGATTGTAGACTGCCAGATGTCAACTTCCACCAGAACTGGTAGTCAGGTCAGTCAGATTTTTCAAGTCTACAATGAGGAGTGGATGTGGATGTCTGATATCTGCCAGGTGTTGGCCAACTTTGAGGAGTCAACACAGATGGTCAGCGGCGATGCCGCCATTATCAGCCTCACCATCCCGCTGCTTTGCCTGTTGAAAAACTCACTGCTCAGCATGAAGTCGGATGCTTTGCGCTTGTCACAAGAGACGGTGGAGGAAGATACGTCGCTTGATAGCCAGAGCACCCTCCGGTCTGTTTCTCAGGGCGTATCGGAGGAGGGGGATGAGGATGAGGAAGAAGAGGAGAAGAATGTCGGCGAGACAGAAGAGGATACCAGTGCTCAGTCCTTAACTCTTGAGTGTGTATGGGCTGAAGAGGAGGACTTGGAGGAGGAGGAGGAGGAAATGGAGAGTCAGGCCAGTGAGGAGAGGGAATTCTTACGTGTTGGGACTCTGGCGCACATGGCAGACTTCATGTTAGGCTGCCTATCCCATGACCCTCGTGTTAGAAGCATTTTTTCAAACACCGATTACTGGGTGTTTACTCTCCTGCACCGAAGGTACAAGCAGAACCTTTCCACTCTCATCCCTGCAGAGGAAAAGAGTATGAGAGTGAATAGATATCAACAGGCCCTGGTGCACAAGCTGAAACAATCTTTCCCATCGGACGCCGCTAGCGGCAGAGGGCATGGTTCTGTGGGCCAAGTAGCGGGGGAGAGGAGCCGAGCAGGCAGCTTGTCCAGCACTGGCAGGGGAATGCTCTCCAAGGCCTTTGCCAGTTTTATGTCACCCCAGCAAGACACTGTCACCTGTCCCCAGTCTAGGCAGAGTAGGGGGGAGCTGTACAGAAAGATGGTGAGGGAGTACCTAGCTGACCATACCAAAGTCCATATCGATCACTCTGCTCCATACAACTACTGGGTTTCAAAGCTGGACACGTGGCCTGAACTGGCGCTGTACGCCTTGGAGGTGCTGGCCTCCCCTGCCGCTAGCGTGCTGTCAGAGCGGGTATTCAGTGCAGCTGGTGGCGTCATCACCGATAAGCGTACATGCCTGTCAACTGACAGCGCTGACAGCCTGACGCTTATTAAAATGAACAAAGCCTGGATTTCACCGGAATTCAAATCTCCTCCGGGGGAAAGCAGCTAAAGATTTACATTACTTATGTATCCGATTCCTCTTCTCTCCTCCTCCTCCGCCTCCTCCTCCATGTCGTCTTTGCCTAACGCTGACCAAAAAAACACCATTTTTTAGAGGTCCAACTGGCACTCTTTTACCACAATTTTTCAGGAGGGCCCCCTACAGGCCCTCTCTTCTAACAATTTTTCCGGAGGTCCACCTACAGGCCCTCTCTCCAAACAATTTTTCCAGAGGTCCACCTACAGGCCCTCTCTCCAAACTATTTTTCCGGAGGTCCACCTACAGGCCCTCTCTCCAAACAATTTTTCCGGAGGTCCACCTACAGGCCCTCTCTCCAAACAATTTACATCTTTTTCCTATCTTTCTCTCTCTCCAAACTATTTTTCCGGATAGCTGCCATATGCGGTATTAAACTGAGAAGAATACATAGAACACATGCCACACTTGATCAAGCTCATAATTTACGACTGTACCGGTTGATGCTAAATTTTTAAGTTGGGGTCCTGCGTCGTCATTCGAACTCCATCCGGCTGTTGTCACCACCACACATGCTAGCCAAGGGGGCACTCCTCTGGCTCTTCCAGCTCAACCTCCTTCCCCCCAGCCTGCCCCCCACCTACAGGCCCTCTCTCCAAACAATTTACATCTTTTTCCTCTCTTTCTCTCTCTCCAAACTATTTTTCCGGATAGGTGCCATATACGGTACCTGAGTGGTATACATAGAACACATACCACACTTGATCAATCTCATAATTGACAATTGTACCGGTTGATGATAAATTTTTAAGTTGGGGTCCTGCGTCGTCCTCCTTCCCCCCAGCCTGCCCCCCACCTACCCTGCCCCCTCTCTCCAAACAATTTACCCGCGTAGGGGACGTATTAGATATTGGACAGATTTTTTCTTGGTTCTTCTTTTAATTGCCTCTTGCGATAGTGCGATAGACGGGAATCGAACCCGGGTCAACTGCTTGGGAAGCAGCTATGCTCACCACTTTACCACCCTGAACATTTCACATACTCTGACCGAGTCTGACCCTGGGGCCGCTCATGTACTGCCCACTTGGAGGATGCTTCACCTCCTGCTACCTCAGTCTAACTCGGTCACTCTGTTGTCACCGCTATGCTGCATCTGGCTAAATTTTTGGGTGGCTCACCTGCTACCTCATGTAACTTGGTCACTTGTTGGTGTCACCGCCATGCTGTGTCAGGCTTATGCCTGCATCGTGTGGCTGGGGATAGGAGAGCAGTGCCAGCATGGGCATGGGTGATGGACCTTCGTTGCACCTAGTTGGGTGCTTCCCTATATATTCCCACCGTGCCAGCCATGGGTTGTACATTAACTAATAACAGGGAAAAAAAAAATATTTTACAGGAGGGTCAACCGCAGACACTCCAAAACAATTTTACATGAGGGAGTGTCTCCCCGTCTGCCATCGTGTTGGTCAGGCTGTCAGTAGGTACACCACCTCTGTCGTCCGCAGAAGCGGCCACTATGAGGTAGGCCACGGCGAGAACATCCCCTTTTCAATTGAGAGCAAGTGTAGAATTGTAGGAGGATGACACTTTTCTTCCGCAGTGGATTCACCTTACCCTTTATCATTGCCAGACAACAGTTGGTGAAAAAGTAATTGGCAAAGATGAAGAAAATGTAACGGTGCAGTGGACCGTCTGTGACGCAAAACCTATATACTCCCTCCATGCCAGCCATGGGCTGTACATTAACTAATAACAGGGAAAACAAATAAAATATTTTACAGAAGGGTCAACTACAGACACTCCTAAACAACTTTTTAGAAGGGTCAACTTCGGACACTCCAAAACAAATTTTTGGGAGGCTCGCCTACAGACATTTGACTGCTACCTCAATCTAACTTGGTCACTTGTTGGTGTCACTACGCTGTCACCATGATGTGTCAGGCTAGTGCCTGCGTCGTGGGGCGGGGGATAGCACAGCAGTGCCAGCATGAGCAGTGGTGTCACCTGCAGGTGGTGATGGACCTTCGTTGCACCTAGTTGGGTGCTTCCCTAACATGTGATGGGCATGTGCCTCGCCTTTCTTGGTCTGGGTGAGCACAATTGCCATGAGGGTAACCACCAGGCCGTTGCCTGAGAATTTGGGGTAATGGTGGGATTAGGCAGCCTCAGAGGCATCCATGCATGCTGCCCCTGCAGTTTCCTGTCCATTTCCGTGGTGTTTCCATCATTTTCTGAGGTTTCCAGGTTTTCACCCAGCCTTCCCTAGGCAGAGCCTTGGTCCCCTGCAAAAATGCTTGAGTCTCCCATTGACTTCAATGGGGTTCGTTATTCGAAACAAGCACCCGAGCATCGGGAAAAGTTCGACTCGAATAACGAGCACCCGAGCATTTTAGTGCTCTCTCATCTCTAATGCAAACATTAAACAAAATTGCCTCCGAAGGTGTACATAGCCTTTAAAGTAAGGTCAATATTCATGACTCTACCATTAGAATGAGACATTATTAGGACATTTTGAAGTAATAACGGAGGAGGGGGGGCATTTGTTCAGGATTCTCATCTTTTGACCTTAGGGGAGAGTGGATACAAATATAGTCTGTCTCCCTGGAGGACTTCTCCTGTCCATTTGAATGGATACTCTATAATTATTTATTTCCCCTGTGTAGTGCTGCAGGGAAATTGAACACTCACTGCCTGGTTTCTCCACAGATTACAAATGACTTGGGGGCTCAAGCAGAGGGACAGTTTGACACCATTTTTATTATCAAGGGACCCTTCTAACACATAGACATAAGAACAACTCATAAGAACTACTCATAAGCAATGTATCCAATGTTCTGAGGTCCACGTTTTTGAACTACGAAAGGTGCTCTACCAGAGAATTCTTAAAAGAGTTATAATATAGGCCATCAATATCAGATCGGTTGGGATCCAACTCTAGTCACCCTTTCTCATCAGCATGTTGAAGGGGCAAATCCAATTACCCTTAGCCTCCTCTTTGTTGACATAGATCATAGATCTTGCACCACTCATCTCAGGAGACCAAGGAAACACACTATGTATGGTGAGTTTGTCAGATGGATAATTCACAAGACAGCTCTAAAACTACGTGAACCCTCCACCTGCAATGCTGGCCATATTAGTTGTTTTTTAACCTTTTTCCTGTAAATTGTTAGGAAATTGATCAATATTAATGCCCCCTACAGGTCCATACCACTTTTAAGATTACACCAAATCCCACAAACAATATACTCTCCATCTTAGACCTCTAAGCTAAATGTAAAGGTTGAAATAAAAATAAATTGGAATGACTCAGAGTTTGCTCTCCGTAACCTCCATTTTTGTTAGTGCTCTATTGTCAGTGAGATAACAGCTCACTGAGTGATATCATCTCATCAATCTGTCTTGTAGGATTTCAAGCTGTGATCCCAAAAGCCCTCATTTGTAATGGGAAATACCACATGGCTCTTCAGAGATAAACAAAAAAAAAAAAGCTGAGTCCGGTTTGTTTTCATCTCCCCTCAACTGCTTGGGTCTATCATAAGCATTAATCGGCAGTTTGATATCCAACATGAAGAGACATGAAAACATTTTATCAAATAAAATGTTAAAAATGTGTTTGATTCATAAAAATTTTAATACTCTTTTACAAAGTTTTTTATTTTTATTTTACTTTTTTGTATATTTTTTGAATGACTTTTATATTTACTTTTTTAGTTGTTTTTTTTTTTCGAAATTGATATTAGACCCATAGTTAAATGCTCATTATTTTTTCTTTTCCTGTTTATCAAGCTAAAAGCATTTTATCCAAATAGGAATTGAAACAGAAAGTGTAAACCATTTAGTTGTTCTCTTTCATTGGATTGTTAGTTTTGCTTTGCATATTTATTTTTACTATACTGAGGTCGAAAACAAAAGTTTTGCAAAAGAAATGGCGACCATAACACCCTCTTTTCAATCTGCCTAATTCTGCATGACCCTATTGCGCTGAGTAAGTGGCCTTCACACATGGCATGATTTTAGAAAAATCTTTTTACCTACAGTTCGGTAGTCTGTTCCAGCAGAGGGACAGACTACGGAGTACACCATATCTGGCATAGCTGGACAATGATACTATAATGGCGGCTTTCTGCTGGATAAATACCACTGCATACAGGTATTTCTCCAGAAGAAAGCCACTGTTTATACTGGAAATCTGCCGAATCCCATTATAATGAACAGGGATCTGACAGGGCTTGACTATGCCAAATATGGTGTACTCCTATAGTTGCTTCCTCTGCCAAGCAGACTACTGGAGTACACATGGAGATGAGAACATAGCCTTAGAGAAGCATATTTCCAGAAACTTGACAGAAGAAGAAAAACTTAGCGACTAGTATTATTTATTTATTTTTTTATTTGACACGAAAAGGTGATTTAAAAATGTTTTGCCACTTTCAGGAAGACTAAGGCACCAGGTGCTTTAAAAATGTTCTGCCGCCTACAGGAAGACTGAGGCACCAGGTGCTTTAAAAATGTTCTGCCGCCTACAGGAAGACTGAGGCACCAGGTGCTTTAAAAATGTTCTGCCACCTACAGGAAGACTGAGGCACCAGGTGCTTTAAAAATGTTCTGCCACCTACAAGAAGACTGAGGCACCAGATTCTTTAAAAATGTGCTACCACCTTCAGGAAGACTGAGGCACCGAGTGCTTTAAAAATGTTCTGCCACCTACAAGAAGACCGAAACGTTGGGAACAATACTGGTCTTTAAGATGTATTATGCTTTATTCTCTGGAGCACCTTGAAATGAGAAATTGTCACTTTAAAATATATGAATTAAATTAATTGCAAATCGAATGGTGTGCCATAGATTTCTCTACAAATTTGACAACTTCATCTATGAGCACCCAACTAAGGGGAGTGCAGATCCCAACTACCTTTATACAAGAAGACTGAGGCACCAGGTGCTTTAAAAATGTTCTGCCACCTACAAGAAGACTGAGGCACCAGGTGCTTTAAAAATGTTCTGCCGCCTACAAGACATCTAATGTTGCTATATATAAGGCTACTAAGGGAGGGGGTCATGCCCTGTGCAAAGCTTAGACCTCTTGAGGGCCAATAAAAAGTAGAAATAGCTAAATCTCTTAGACTCTAACCCAATCTTGAGCCCTGAGCTAAATCTAATAGTGAGACACCGTATTCATACTATGGTCCAGGTGCCAGACTGTGATATAATATATAGTGGGACAATTAATCAGCACAGAAAGTTGGACCTAAAGACAACATGATGATGAAAGGTAGACATTGCTAGACTATGGATGTTTTTGATATTAAAAAAAAGTTGCACTAAGTCTTATGCTGCAATCTGTAGACAGTTTCAAAACCACTGATATTGTTTCAGACTTGTGTCCTTCCCAGTAACACATGCTGGATATGTGTGTCCAGGATGCTGCTTACTCCTCCCACCCGTTTTGTATGCATTCCTTCCTATATTTCCTCCCTGTCTGAGATGACCTGTTTGGGTGCTTTCCCCCATCCCCACATGCATCTGCTGTGCACAAAATCCTTCCCTTCCCTGCTGCTATCTCTAGCAATGAGAGAAGGGAGGAGGAGAGCAGAGAGAGCCATCAGAAAAAAAGACATTCTTATGTGACAGAAGAATTTTATTTTAATGAAAACGATTTGGAAAACGAATCATTTTTGTGTTTAGGAAGTCCTTAGTCTGTAAAAAGAAAAAGTCCTACTTCTAGGAACCCCAATTACCCTACGGATGAAGATGGCTAATGCTGGTGTAACCCTGAGTCTGGTTCACTGATATTCCCAGAACAGTGGCCCTCACCTACCCAGTTTTACAAGCAACTAAAGCCGTGAATATTCAAGGAAAAATTGAAAGTGGGTATACAGCCACACTACTGCTGTGTCCATATGATTTTTAGGATCGTTGGGGGTGCCAGAGGTCTGACCTGCACCAATCATAGAGTGATGGACCATCTTAGCAATATGCTTTCGCTTTATACAATTAACAACCACCTAAAGCCAATTTCATAAGGAAAAATAGGCAGAGTAGTATCATACACCATGCAAATGTGACTTCTTCCTCTACCGCCCATTTGTGCTCTTTTGTATTCCCCTGCCTCTCCCAGCTCCGTTCTTGTATATATTCTCGTCCACCTCTTCTATTAATTTATCTCCTCTTCAGTAACCTCACATTCTTCATCCTGCTTTTAATGCTTGTTAACACAATTCTTAATCAGTAGGTTGGCAGTAATGATCTCAGGAAATGAATTACTTAGAATGGGGATAAGATTATGACTGCTGTGCTAAGAGTTCTTACGACGGCACTTTACAAAAGAACATAAGATAACTACAAGATGTTCATAGAAAAGCTGTGCTCTAAAAATAAACAAAAAGTTACAATTCACTGCAGTAAAAGAATAAACTATCAATCTATATAATACTGTAAATAAAGTGTGTAGGTGGCAGTATGCATGCAGTTGTATGCAGACCTTGTGAACTATATAAGTGCAATATACACATCGCCATCTAGTAGTAACAACACGTAAAAGTTATTTTTGTATGAAAAGCTTCCAAAACTCATGCTACTTTTTTGGTATTTTTTATAGTAGCAAGGTGTTTATGGAAGCATACTACTAGTGCTATGTTCATTGTACTTTACTCTTAAAGTAACAATCCTGGCAAATCTCACAAACTGGACAAGATGTCATTGCATCACAGGAATAGCTGGATGTTCCTGATGACATATTTTAATCAATATTATATGATGTGGAAAAGGAGGAAAAGCAGACGGCAGAAAAAGTGCTCCCACCTGTAGAGCAGGAGAGCACTGGGGTTGCAGAAGTTGGTATGTCCCCACCTAACCTGCCAAGCCCAATACCAGGAACAGCACCTGTAGTAGTTCTCAAGTTCTTAGTTGTGTTTCCTGTTTTTTTTGCTAAAACCTTCTAAATTTTAGATGTTTCCTTTATTTCCAGCTGACAGACCAATGTTTGTTGTTTGTTTCAATGCAGTTAGGAATCATTTGATTCTGTATAAGTCTTTAATATCTCACTCACTTTCCTCCTCTAAGCCCTTATCTCCTGTTCAAACACATATCCATGAAATTCTCGGCTGCAGGAAGCTATCAGGCATACATTTTCATCAAACAAAGCTCACGCTGAGTGGAAGAGATTGCGTTCGAATGAAACCAGCTAAGCACAAGGCTTCTTGGACGAGATACAAAATTAGACATTCTCATATGGAGACAACAGCTTTAATGAAATTCCTCGCTAAAGGAAATGATCAGATTAAGACGAGTTGCTTATAGTCAATTTCTAATCCTTTTTTATTGTTTTTTTATGTTCTCTTTTATTTTTAAATAGAGATAATTTATGCTTTTCTCCTGAGGTTGCCAGGACTGAACCAAAGAAAGTTTCCTTGGGTTTCTTTTTTATTTTGAAAAGTAAAAGTATCTAGTAAAGGGATGGTCAATAAAAAGAAATATGTTAAAAAGAGTCTGAACAGATAGTCACCCCATTCATCCCCCACCACTCCCATTCCAGAATTTGCCAGCTCCCTGCTGGTCTGTACATCCCAGTCGTGTCAACACACAGGCAAGGCCTACTTAGCCATTTACTGACTGAGGTCGGTCACTGCTGTGACCAGTAATTAGCTGGGTGGGCATTTCCTGTGTGTCCTGAGAGACTAGGGAGTATAGACCAGCTGGGACCTGGTAATCTTCAGAAAAGAAGTAGAGGGGGTTGGTGAGAGTTATATTTCTTCTTTTATAACAATTTTTTTTTAAATCTCCTGGACAATCCCTTTAAGACATATGGGAGTATTGTACCAGGAGCTGCAGGGGATCTCCATTCTGAAGATTAAAAATGGGCCACATCATTGGCATTGTATCTCAGGGGAAAAAATGTAAAATGTCATAAATTTAAGGGTTTTTCACATTAACGTTGATTTATTCCGCTATTGAGCTCCGTCATAGGGGCTCAATACCCGAATAAAATGCTTCCGTTTTGTCCCCATTCATTGTCAATGGGGACAAAACTGAACTGAAGAGCACAGAATGCTCCTGAAAGCATTCTGTTCCGTCTCCAGACCGCGGAGCCAACAGCAACATTCTGCAGTTTGCTCTCCGGTCTGGGGCTCCGCACCAAGACGGATCCGGAATGACCCCCAATGCAAGTCCGTTTGGTGTAACACAATAGTAAACGGATCCTTCCTCCATTGACTTTCAATGGAGTTCATGCGGGATCCGTTTAAGAGATGTTAAAGATAATACAACCGGATCCGTTCATTACAGATCCACAAGGTTGTATTATCAGCACGGATCCGGCGGGCCCCTTCACCCACCGGATCCGTGCTAAACGCTAGTGTGAAACTAGCCTAAGCCAGTAAGTTCCACTAACAGTTGTGGTATAGCAAATTACAGTTCTCAAAAAAACGATTGACTAATGATTTCTAAACTTCCCTGTGAATATATTTAATGTTTTGATCTTCTTTTCCTTTTCCTTGTTATCTATGGAGAGCATCTGCTCACAGGATGACTTCTATATACAGCTATATAAACAATCCATATTAAGTAAATTACTTAGTAGCAATAACATTTGAACTACCAAAAACACTTGAAAGAGAGCTTAAAATAAAGACAACATGGAGTTATCCAAGTTTAAATTATTTTAACAGACTCCTTCAGAGCGTCGGACCTGTGGTGGGGTTCAAATGAGAGTTGTTATATAAGTTATCTATTTCAGCATGTTCTGTCAGTGTTAGAGAGCTGAAATTAACTGTGCAGGTTGAGACATGTCTGGACATGCTTTTTATTTACATATAGTCAACCGACTAATAGTAGCCTTGCTTTCACATGTGTCTGGAATATTTGTGGTAAGACATAACTTTTATTAGTGGCCTTAAAACTGTGTAACTTTTCTACTCAATAGACTACCTTTAAAAGTATCAGTAGTCTAGCTTCTTTTCATTACTGCTCTATTGTTTGTCCTATATAACGCTGATATAACTAACCGTGGCAGGCTGGTAGCCGTGCGCTGGCTCCAGACACTTCCCACAGGTTGCTATCTCTGCCTATATTGCTTTATGCCTTATATCAGCTTTGAAGAGGCTTAGACACTGGTATTAAACACTTCCCTCATACACTGCCCCCGACATGTTTGCCAGGTCCCTGGCGTCTTCAGGGGTATGGTCAGTGATTGTTTGTGGGCGTGGTATCTGTCCTATATACCCTCCTATAATGACGTTATGGATCCACCGCCTATCGGACTTATTCTTTTATTCATTTGGTTTACACCTTTTTGTTACCTGTCCCGTTATTGGGACTTCCCGATTACCTTATCCTCCCATCTTGCTGACGTTTATCCTTTACCTGCTGGCTTACAATGCAGTAGAACACAGGCCTGCACTGTTCCCTACTTGTTCGTGACACTCTGTGTATAATAATATGGACTCTGTGTATTATAATATGGACTCTGTGTATTATAACATGGACTCTGTGTATTATAATATGGACTTAATTGCCCAATTAACCTGCCCCACACCCAGACCAACCCTTAAGACCGCCCTACTAAGATGTAGCCATGGACAACTGACCAAATTACAGTCCCCCCACAACATGAACAAACCTTGTTGCATAGAAACTGAAAACACCATTAACGTATAACGATTAGAGATGAGCAAGCATGCTCGTCCGAGCTTGGTGCTCGTTCGAGCATTAGGATACTCATAAGTGCTTGATGCTTGGACGAGCATCTCGCCATGCTCGAGGAAATGGCATCTCCCGCATTTTGAATTTTTGTCGCCTATAAACTCAGCCAATCGCAAGCCAGGAGACTCTGCGGTACACCCAGCATCACGTGGGGCCCTTACATGTCGATAGCAGGGGTTGGCTGGCCTGATCAGGTGACCCTGGAATATACTAGTGACTGCCCGCGGTGCTCGGCTCAGTCACTGCCTGGATGTCGTTAGGGACAGATCTGCTGCGTTTTCAGGGAGAGTGTTAGGGCCTGCATTTAGTTCTCTGTTAGGCAGGAGTGATATCAAAAGAACCCAACAGCCCTTCTAAGGGCTGCAAGACACTTTTTTTTGTCTCCTGGCTGGGCTGGCTGGCACTAGTAGTGCAGCTATCGCCATATATAACACTTTTTTTTTTTATTGATTTATCTCAGTGATACAAATCCATTTCATATGGCTGTCTGGAACCATTCTGTGTGTCACAGTTCAGCTGTCCAGTCACCACAAACCACAATCCGTATTTTCTGTCCAGGTGACCTATACTGTACGTCACGTAATTAAAAAAGGTCTTTTGCTCTCACTGATACAGCTACATTACAAAAATCTGAGTGCGACATTTTTCTTGGTTGCAGTCAAAATAGCCACAGTCAGCAGGGGCTGAGTTTGCTCTCTGATATATTCTGCACGTCACGTTAAAAAAAACAAAACCAAAAAAATATATCTAGTTTTTTTGTTGTTTTATCTCAGTGATACAAAACCATTTCATACAGCTGTGTGGAACCATTCTGTGTGTCACAGTTCAGCTGTCCATTCACCACAAACCACAATCCGTATTTTCTGTCCAGGTGACCCATACTGTATGTCACGTAATTAAAAAAGGTATTTTGCTCTCACTGATAAAGCTTACATTACAAAAATCTGAGTGCGACATTTTTCTTGGTTGCAGTCAAATTAGCCACAGTCAGCAGGGGCTGAGTTTGCTCTCTGATATATTCTGCACGTCATGTTAAAAAAAAAAAAAAATAGTTTTTTTGCTGTTTTATCTCAGTGATACAAATCCATTTCATACAGCTGTGTGGAACCATTCTGTGTGTCACAGTTCAGCTGTCCATTCACCACAAACCACAATCCGTATTTTCTGTCCAGGTGACCTATACTGTACGTCACGTAATTAAACAAAGGTCTTTTGCTCTTACTGATACAGCTACATTACAAAAATCTCTGTGCGACATTTGTCTGGGTTGCAATTAAGCAGACCAAGTCTGCCTAATCTAATAGTTTCAGTGTAATTGCTCCATACTGCACGGTACGTAATAACATACATAATTTTGCTCTAACTTATCCACCTATATATTAACTTGTTCAGATTCAACAAGTTTGTGGGTTTCAGTACAGCAGGCCCATTTATTTTTGTATATATAATGCAATTGTATGCAGAAAATGTTGAACCCCAGGGCTAAGGGTCGAGGACGAGGGCGTGGGCATTCAATTACTGCAAGGGGGCAGAGGCCGTGGTCCTGGGCAGGGTGAGACAGTACCTGCTGATGAGGGAGCAGGGGAACGCCGCAGAGCTACACTTCCTAGCTTCATGTCTCAACTTACAGGGACACGTGGTAGAGGACTGTTGAAACCACAACAGTGCTAACAGGTGATGTCGTGGATTGTGGACAATGCTTCAAGTAATTTGTCCACCAGTCAGTCTTCCACGCAGTCCACCCACGTTACCCAAGGGAGCACTCCTCTGGCTCCTCCACCTCAACCTCCTTCTCCCCAGTCTGCACCCTCCCAGGAAAATTTGGAATGCGATCCAGCATACTCTGAGGAACTGTTTTCTGGACCCTTCCCAGAGTCACAAACCACTTCTCAGGTTGCTGCTGACCTCTTTCCCGATGCCCAAGTTTTCCAACTGTCGCAGTCTGTGGGTGATGATGATGACATTGTTGACTTAGTGGAAGAAGTTTGTAAAGAGGTGTGGGACGATGAGGAGACACGGTTGTCAGACAGTGGTGAAGTAGTTGTCAGGGCAGGAAGTCCGAGGGGGGAACAGACTGAGGAATCGGAGGATGACGAGGTGACTGACCCAAGCTGGGGATAAGCCGAGTGAAGACAGTGCTTCTGAGGCAGAGGCGAGTGCTGCACCAGAACAGGTTGGAAGAGGCAGTGGTGTGGCCAGAGGGAGAAGCAGGGCTAGAGCTGCAACTGTTTCTCGTAGTGAAGCTCTCGTGGCAAGGCCTAGATGTTCGCAAGTCTGGAGGTTCTTTAAAGAAAGTGAGGATGACTGACGGACTGTGGTGTGCAACCTGTGCCACACCAGGATCAGCAGGGGTGCCACCACTACTAGCCTAACCACCACCAGCATGCGCAGGCATATGAGTGCTAAACACCCCACTCAATGGAACCAAGGCCGTTCACCACCTCCTGCGGGTCACACCACTGCTCCTTCCCCTGTGTCACTCGCTGCCTCTGCTAGTCAACCCCCTGCCCAGGACCCCGGCACGAGCGCCTCCCGCCGGAAAACCACACCTTTGCCTCCACGATCCTCCACATCATCCACCAATGTGTCCCTGCGCAGCGTTCAGCTGTCTTTACAGCAGACGCTGGAGTGCAAGAGGAAATACAGTTCCACCCACCCACATGCCCAAGCCCTCAACGTCCATATCTCCAAATTGCTGAGCCTGAAGATGCTGCTCTATAGGCTGGTAGAGACCGAGGCCTTTCGCAACCTCATGGCGGGGCTGCCCCTCGGTATTCCGTCCGCAGCCGCCACTATTTTTCCTTATGTGCCGTCCCATCCCTACACAAGCACGTGTCACAGAACATCATCCGTGCCCTGACCAACGCTGTTTCTGAGAAGGTCCACCTAACCACGGACACGTGGACAAGTGCTGCCGGGCATGGACACTATATATCACTGACGGCACATTGGGTTAACTTGGTGGAGGCTGGGACCGAGTCTGACCCTGGGGCCGCTCATGTACTGCCCACACCGAGGATTGCGGGGCTTACCTCAGTCACGGTCTCTCAGACGTACTATGCCTCCTCCTCCGACCCCTCCTCCTCCTCCACCTCCTCCTCCAAATTACCATCCATGGGCACAGTGCCTTCAGTCGGTAGTTCTAGGCGCAGCAGCAGTGCCGTGGGTAAGCGCCAGCAGGCGGTGCTCAAACTGCTGAGCTTAAGTGACAAAAGGCACACTGCCCAAGAGCTGTTACAGGGCATCACGGCGCAGACCGATCTGTGGCTGGCACCGCTGAACCTCAAGCCAGGCATGGTTGTGTGTGACAACAAGCGTAACCTGGTGGCGGCTCTGCAACTCGGCAGACTGACACATGTGCCATGCCTGGCCCACGTGTTCAATCTTATAGTTCAGCAGTTCCTCAAGACATACCCCAATCTGTCTTATTTGCTCACCAAGGTGTGCCGCATCTGTGCGCATTTCCGCAAGTCGACCACAGATGCTGCGACTCTCAGGGCAGCGCAGCGCCGCCTACAACTGCCCGCTCACCGACTGTTGTGCGATGTGCCCACAAGATGGAATTCGACATTAAACATGTTATCCAGAGTTTACCAGCAGCGCAGAGCGATTGTAGACTGCCAGATGTCAACTTCCACCAGAACTGGTAGTCAGGTCACTCAGATTCCTCAAGTCTACAATGAGGAGTGGACGTGGATGTCTGATATCTGCCAGGTGTTGAGCAACTTTGAGGAGTCAACACAGATGGTCAGCGGCGATGCCGCCATTATCAGCCTCACAATCTCGCTGCTTTGTCTGTTGAAAAACTCACTGCTCAGCATGAAGTTGGAAGCTTTGCGCTTATCACAAGAGACGGTGGAGGAAGATACGTCGCTTGATAGCCAGAGCACCCTGCGGTCTGTTTCTCAGCGTGTATCGGAGGAGGGGGATGAGGATGAGGAGGAAGAGGAGGAGAATGTCGGCGAGACAGAAGAGGGTACCAATGCTCAGTCCTTCTTAACTCTTGAGCGTGTATGGGCTGAAGAGGAGGAGGAAGAGGAGGAAATGGAGAGTCAGGCCAGTGAGGAGAGGGAATTCTTGCATGTTGGGACTCTGGCGCTCATGGCAGACTTCATGTTAGGCTGCCTATCCCGTGACCCTCGCGTTAGAAGAATTTTTTCAAACACCGATTACTGGGTGTTCACTCTCCTGGACCCACGGTACAAGCAGAACCTTTCCACTCTCATCCCTGTAGAGGAAAGGAGTATGAGAGTGAATCAACAGGCCCTGGTGCACAAGCTGAAACAATCCTTCCCATCTGACGCCGCTAGCGATAGAGGGCGTGGTTCTGTGGGCCAAGTAGCGGGGGAGAGGAGGCAAGCAGGCAGCTTGTCCAGCACTGGCAGGGGAACGCTCTCCAAGGCCTTTGCCAGTTTTATGTCACCCCAGCAAGACACTGTCACCTGTCCCCAGTCTCGGCAGAGTAGGGGTGAGCTTTACAGAAAGATGGTGAGGGAGTACCTAGCTGACCATACCAACGTCCGGACCGATCACTCAGCTCCATACAACTACTGGGTTTCAAAGCTGGACACGTGGCCTGAACTAGCGCTGTACGCCTTGGAGGTGCTGGCCTGCCCTGCCGCTAGCGTGTTGTCAGAGCGGGTATTCAGTGCAGCTGGTGGCGTCATCACCGATAAGCGTACACGCCTGTCAACTGACAGCGCTGACAGGCTGACGCTTATTAAAATGAACAAAGCCTGGGTTTCACCGGAATTCAAATCTCCTCCGGGGTTAAGCAGCTAAAGATTAACATTAGTTATGTATCCGATTCCTCTTCTCTACTCCTCCTACTCCTCCTCCTCCTTGTCGTCTTTGCCTAACGCTGACCAAAAAAACACCATTTTTTAGAGGTCCAACTGGCACTCTTTTACCACAATTTTTCAGGAGGGCCCCCTACAGGCCCTCTCTTCTAACAATTTTTCCGGAGGTCCACCTACAGGCCCTCTCTCTAAACAATTTTTCCGGAGGTCCACCTATAGGCCCTATCTCTAAACAATTTTTCCGGAGGGCCCCCTACAGGCCTCTCTCCAAACAATTTTTCCGGAGGTCCACCTACAGGCCCTCTCTCTAAACAATTTTTCCGGAGGACCCCCTACAGGCCCTCTCTCCAAACAATTTTTCTGGAGGTCCACCTACCGGCCCTCTTTCTAAACAATTTTTCCGGAGGGCCACCTACAGGCCCTCTCTCCAAATAATTTTTCCGCAGTGTCAACTACAGACAGTGTAAAACAATATTTCAGGAGCGTCAAACAGACAGTCCAAAACAATTTTTCAGGAGGTGCAAGTACCAACATTTAAAAAAAAATTTTTTCTGAGGGTCGACTTTATGTACTCCGAAAAGAAAAAAATTTTTGGAGGCTCAACAAAAGCCATTTCACTGCATTCTCAGTCGGACAAAGTCATTGGTGGTGTAACCGCCATGCTGTGTCAGGCTAAATTTTTGGGTGCTTCACCAGCTACCGCATACTAAGTCAGTCACTCTGTTGTCACCGCCGCCATACAGGGCCACGAAAAATTTTTATGTGGTTCGCCTGCTCCCGCAGTGTCACTCGGTCACTCTGTTTTCACCTCCATGCTACGTCAGGCAAAATTTTTGGGTGGCTCACCTGCTACCTCATCTAACTTGGTCACTTGTTGGTGTCACCGCCATGCTGTGTCAGGCTTATGCCTGCATCGTGTGGCTGGGGATAGGAGAGCAGTGCCAGCATGGGCATGGGTGATAGACCTTCGTTGCACCTAGTTGGGTGCTTCCCTAACATGTGATAGGCATGTGCCTCGCCTTTCTTGGTCTGGGTGAGCACAATTGCCATGAGGGTAACCACCAGGCTTTTGCAGGAGAATTTGGGTTAATGGTGAGATTAGGCAGCCTCAGAGGCATCTATGAATGCTGCCCCTGCTGTTTCCTGTCCATTTCCGTGGTGTTTCCATCATTTTCTGAGGTTTCCAGGTTTTCACCCAGCCTTCCCTAGGCAGAGCCTTGGTCCCCTGCAAAAATGCTCGAGTCTCCCATTGACTTCAATGGGGTTCGTTACTCGAAACGAGCACCCGAGCATCAGGAAAAGTTTGTCTTGAATAACGAGCACCCGAGCATTTTAGTGCTCGCTCATCTCTAATAACGATCATGTTTATTGAAATATATAGAATTTTTTAAAATGGAGTTTGCTGTAATCTTTGGTTGTGATGTTTCGATGTTCAGCTTTGTGTCTCTGTATATAAGATGATGTATTAGATGTCGTCCTTCTTTCCAGGCATCATCCCAGGAAAGATATTATAAAACCCCATTAGATGTTATCCTCCGTGATCTAGAAAACAATGAACAATAATGTTTAGTTTACAAAAATTCCAGTATGTATTAATAAATAAAAAATAGAATGAGAAATCCCTGCACCTTATTTCGGGGTTCACTGTCTTGGGGCGCTGACGTCTTTCATGATGCAATCACCATCTTTATCATATTGGAATTCATCATCATTGACATCAACCATTTCCACATCGTTGGGTATTGCCGCTCCCCGACCTCCAAAGGTTCTTCTCTTTCGTCATTCACGTTCTCCATCTCGATGTCATCAGCATATTGTCTACCTTATACCTCCATATCCTCTTCTTCCTCCTTTTCCACTCGCCGTTGCTTGTGCAGAGCCACCTTCATTTGCCCAATCTTATCACGTTGACGCTTCCGTGAGCACATGGTGGAGTCATAGACTGACACCAGTGCCAGGGAATGAGCCGGTATTACCCACATTATACATTATAACATCACAAGAGGCTGACCTCGTCTTGATTCTACTCATTATGATGTCACAAGAAGTTGGCCAGACCAGAGATTGATTATGACAACATAAAGAGTATGGAAGCTTTACCAGGCCTGGAGATTCTACATGATGACATCGCCAGACACCAGATCATACATGGATCCAGCACATTGTGATACTTTTTATGTATGCAGTATCAGCTCTCAGTGATTTGTGTACATGTATGTGGCTTATGTGATATACAGTACAGACCAAAAGTTTGGACACACCTTCTCATTCAAAGAGTTTTCTATATTTTCATGACTATGAAAATTGTAGATTCA
>ONZH01008168.1:0-17162 GCA_900303285.1 Rhinella marina
GGATGAAGTATGCCCAAAAAGTGACCTGTGTGCATCCGGAGCTGCCAAAGGTGGACATTTACCACTCATATAACATCAATTACAAGTTCACCTACCAATGCTCCTGGTGTCATCATAGGTAAGAGGATATTAGACTTATAAAGCACAATAACTATGGGATGACTTCAGGGTTGATCCTGCTGCTGGTACTTTATTGTAAGTTACTATTACTTCAGGAGATTGACGTCTGGGGCTGTTTTATGGGTAAAGGGGTCAGGATGCTGCACATTTTATATTTGTGCTGGGGCTGTTTTTCTGTAGCCAGTTATTCATATATTGGTGGAGATTTTCTGTTGTTGGTACAGTTCACTTCTGTCCTTTAATGACTTTATCCATTTCTGCCTATTAACCAGTAATTTCTCTGTCTCCACAGCTTTGGGCGTTTTAGAACCATTGCTCAAAATAAAGCTTATTGCAGGTTTTGTACGGGCAGATTACATCTCCTGACCACCAGCCAAAATGATGACCTTCCATCTACAAGTCATCATACTCCATCCAACAAGACCAATAGAGAGAACTATGGTCCAGCCAGGAAAGCAGCGTATGGACTCAGCCACCAAAATGTCATCCAGAAAATCAGTCCTGGCGCCTCTAGAAAAGAGGAAATATCCTTATTGAATCTCCTCATTGACACTTCTTCTTCCAAGACTAAAGATCCTGCACCGGCCCTGCATGCTTTTCCGAAGGCTGTGAATTTGGAGAAAACTTGGCCTCTGCAAAACATTCGTAGATTACATGGCGTTATAAACATATTATGCCTGTAAACATCAGTCTACATGGACATTGTCATCTGTGCCAGAGTCCCATCAAGCCGGAAAATGTACATACACTATGAGCCAACTGCCAGTAGAAGGAGAAGAATGAACTTAGGAGATCAAAACACCAAAAAAGCAAAAAAAAAAAAATCCATAAAAAACAAAACAAAAAACAAAAACCTTTCCCTACAAGAATGTGCTTGCTTCTTCTGATGCTGAAGATCCTGCTCAGGCCCTGCACGCTTTTCTGAAGGCTGTGGATTTGAAGGGACTTGGCTTCTATAAACACCAAAGAAGCAATTGATAACAGCACCTGTCTACATGGACAGCACCAGAGTCCCCGCCAAGCCTGGAAAGAGCAGATATAGATACCAGCTATTGGCCTCCAGCAGTAGAGGAAGAAGAATGTGCCTAATGGACAACTAAAGATCGGAGCCTTCCATTGCTCCCTGTGTCCACAAATTCCCCCACCCCCAAAAAAAAATTAAAAAAGCAAAAAAAATGACCCATTTCCCTATCCTTCCCTTAAATACAAAAATTCTAAAAATTATCCTACCCCAATCCCTATCCCCATCACCCCCAAAATAAAAAAAATAAAAAACCTTCTTGTTGCCTTGCAGTCTTCTTCTGTTTCCTCCTAGGAATGGAATCATGTTCTGTTAGAATTAGTGGAAATGCTGGTGTTTTATGGACGATAATTGTCTGTTAGTATATCTGCAGATTTCTGGGCCAGATAGTCATTTATACCAGAAATGTATGCTGGCCCCTGACCCCTATAAGCGATCCAGTAGTCAGACAGCTCCTGACCTCTATAGCCCCCTGTAGCTATATAGCCCCTTACTTCTATAGTGATCCAGTAATCATACAGCTCCTGATCCCCTATAGCTGTGATGGCTAACCTCCGGCACTCCAGCTGTGGTAAAACTACAATTCCCAAAATGCACACTTGCTTGGCTGTTCTCAGAACACCATAGAAATGAATGGAGCATGCTGGGAGTCGTAGTTTCACTTCAGCTGGAGTGACAGAGGTTAGCCATCACTGCCCTATAGCATATCTCCCAACTTTGTAAAAGAACAAAGAGGGACACATTGTGCGGTGTGCTTAGAGCGCTGCTGCAAATTTTTTCAGCTCTAGTCCACACCTCTAACTCCACCCAAAACATAACTATACACCTAATCGCACCCAGTCCCCTTACTGCCCCACATAGTAATTATTCCCCAGTTATGTGCCCCCATTAATATGCCCTTTTATGTGCCCCCAGTAATATGTCCTGTTATGTGCCCCCAGTAATATGCCCAGTTATAGTGCCTTGCGAAAGTATTCGGCCCCCTGGAACTTTTCAACCTTTTGCTACATTTCAGGCTTCAAACAAAGTGGGTCACAATTGTGAAGTGGAATGAAATTTATTGGATCATTTAAACTTTTTTTGTAATAATAAAACTGAAAAGTGGGGCGTGCAGAATTATTCGGCCCCCTTGCATTAATACTTTGTTGCGCCACCTTTTGCTGCGATTACAGCTGCGGTCGCTTGGGGTATGTCTCTATCAGTTTTGCACATCTAGAGACTGAAATTCTTGCCCATTCTTCCTTGCAAAACAGCTTGAGCTCTTTGAGGTTGGATGGAGAGCGTTTGTGAACAGCAGTTTTCAGCTCTTTCCACATATTCTCAATTGGATTCAGGTCTGGACTTTGACTTGGCCATTCTAAGACCTGGATACCTTTATTTTTGAACCATTCCATTGTAGATTTTGCTTTATGTTTGGGATCATTGTCTTGTTGGAAGATAAATCTCCGTCCTAGTCTCAGGTCTTTTGCAGACTCCAACAGGTTTTCATCCAGAATGGTCCTGTATTTGGCTCCATCCATCTTCCCATCAATTTTAACCATCTTCCCTGTCCCTGCTGATGAAAAGCAGGCCCAAACCATGATGCTGCCACCACCATGTTTGACAGTGGGGATGGTGTGTTCAGGGTGATGAGCTGTGTTGCTTTTACACCAAACATATCGTTTTGCATTGTTTCCAAAAAGTTGGATTTTGGTTTCATCTGACCAGAGCACCTTCTTCCACATGTTTGGTGTGTCTCCCAGGTGGCTTGTGGCAAACTGTAAACCAGACTTTTTATGGATATCTTTGAGAAATGGCTTTCTTCTTGCCACTCTTCCATAAAGGCCAGATTTGTGAAGTGTTGGACTGATTGTTGTCCTATGGATAGACTCTCCCACCTCAGCTGTAGATCTCTGCAGTTCATCCAGAGTGATCATGGGCCTCTTGGCTGAGTCTCTGATCAGTCTTCTCCTTGTTTGAGATGAAAGTTTAGAGGGATGGCCGGCTTGGTAGATTTGCAGTGGTCTGATACTCCTTCCATTTCAATATGATCGCTTGCACAGTGCTCCTTGGGATGTTTAAAGGGTTTCTGTCATCAGATTTGAGCATTGCAAACCAAGTGTCATTTGCAATGCGCAAATGACACCTGATGACAGATCTGTTAATGGTATAGTTTTCTGTAGTGTAGTTTTTGTGAAAATAGCGTTTTTAAAATATATAAATGAGCTTCCCTAGGTGCAAGGGGAGTTAACCCTGCACCTAGTAGCCCCGTAATTTCTCCTCTTACCCCTCCTCCGTTCCTGTGATTGACAGGGCCAGGCAGCTAGCTCTTTCAGCTCCCGGCCCTGTCCGAGTCCGAAATCCCACGCCTGCGCATTGCAATCAGCAATGCGGGTGCATTGAGGAAGCCGGGATCCGGGCGGCCAGCGGCTCTCAACGCGCATGCGCGGATTGCGGATCGCAATGCGCAGGCGCGGGATTTCGGACTCGGACAGGGCCGGGAGCTGAAAGAGCTAGCTGCCTGGCCCTGTCAATCACAGAAACGGAGGAGGGGTAAGAGGAGAAATTACGGGGCTACTAGGTGCAGGGTTAACGCCCCTTGCACCTAGGGAAGCTCATTTACATATTTTAAAAACGCTATTTTCACAAAAACTACACTACAGAAAACTATACCATTAACAGATCTGTCATCAGGTGTCATTTGCGCATTGCAAATGACACTCGGTTTGCAATGCTCAAATCTGATGACAGAAACCCTTTAAAGATTGGGAAATCTTTTGGTGTCCAAATCCGGCTTTAAACTTCTCCACAACAGTATCACGGACCTGCCTGGTGTGTTCCTTGGTCTTCATGATGCAGAACCCTGAGACTATCACAGAGCAGGTGCATTTATACAGAGACTTGATTACACACAGGTGGATTCTATTTATCTTCATCAGTCATTTAGGACAACATTGGATCATTCAGAGATCCTCAATGAACTTCTGGAGTGAGTTTTCTGAACTGAAAGTAAATGGGCCGAATAATTTTGCACGCCCCACTTTTCAGTTTTATTATTACAAAAAAAGTTTAAATGATCCAATAAATGTCGATCCACTTCACAATTTTGACCCACTTGTTGATTCTTCACCAAAAATTTAAAATGTTATATCATTTTGTTTGAAGCCTGAAATGTGGCAAAAGGTTAAAAAGTTCCAGGGGGCCGAATACTTTCGCAAGGCACTGTATGTTCCCCCATTAATATGACCAGCTGTGCCCCCAGTAATATGACCAGCTGTGCCCCCCCGTAATATGCCCATGTTGTGCTCCCAGTAATATGCCCACATTGTGCCGCCCTGTAATATGCCCACATTGTGCCCCCCTGTAATATGTTGTGCCCCAGTAATATGGTCACATTGTGCCCCCCTGTAATATGTTGTGCCTCCAGTAATATGGCCACATTGTGCCCCCAGTAATATGTTGTGCCCCCAGTAATATACCCTTTGTGCCCACCCAGTATTATGCCCACATTGTGCCCCCAGTAATATGCCAACATTGTGCCCCCAGTAATATGCCCACTTTGTGCCCCCCTGTAATATGCCCACATTGTGCCCTCAGTAATATGCCCACATTGTACCGCCCTGTAATATGCCCACATTGCACCCCCTGTAATATGTTGTGCCCCCAGTAATATGGCCACATTGTGCCCCCCAGTAATATGTTTTGCCCCCAGTAATATGCCCAGTAATATGGTTTGCCCCCGGTAATATGCCCACATTGTGGCCCCCAGGAATATGCCCATATTGTGCCCGCTAGTAATATGTTGTGCCCCCAGTAATATGCCCACATTGTGCAACTCACAGAAATTTAAAAAAATAATCACCACATACTTACATCCTTCCTAGCAGCATCAGCAGCAGGACATCAGCTGCTCTAGTCTGTGGAGGGGCGGAGTCAATGCTGACTGCCGGATGTCCGCCCCCGCCCCTGCAAAGACCAGAGGTATGGAGGGCCAGCGGGGAGGACGGGAGGGATGATAGATGAAGCAGTGAGCTGATGCCGGCTCTCTGCTTCATCATAATACAGGCAACTGTCTCAGCGTCCTATGGACACAGGGACAGCTGCCAGAAACCGGGACATACCTCCCTTGTACCGGGACAGCCACTGCAATCCGGGACTCTCCTGACCTCTATAACAATCCAGTAATCATACAGCTCCTGACCTTTATAGCCCACCATAGCTATACAGCCCCTTACTTCTATAGTGATCCATTAGTCAGACAGCCCTTGACCTCTATAACAATCTAGTAGTCAGACAGCCGTTGACTTGCGCCCTAGTAGTGGTCATCCAGTAGTAGAAGCTATAAAGGCAAAAATATAAAATAAGAGATTCTCCTCACTCCCCTCCATGCCGTCATCTGCATTGGCAGACCACTCATGTCTGTTGGCCTGTGTCCTGGTGCAGGCGGTCGCGAGAATATTATGGCACATTATGCACCACTGATGCGTCCTCTGTGGCCCGTTAGAGTGAATAGTAGGACAGGGAGCCTGTGGCAATGCATATAACTGCATTCCCATATTGAGGAGGGAGATTCAGTGAAATATGCCGCCAGGGGTGTAGCTAAAGGCTCATGGGCCCTGGTGCAAGAGTTCAGCTTGGGCCCCCCCGCCCCCTCATTCAGGCAGGTGCACCTAGCTTTTCTGCTGCCCGAGGCAAATATTGAAAGGCCCACCCCATGCCAAATTCTTGACCTAACCCCTTCCCTCCAGTCCTGCTGTTAAAGGGTTTGTCCTCTTTTTACTACTGATGACCTAACCTCAGGACAGGTCATCAATATCAGATCGGCCATGCCAATCAGCTGTTTGAAGAGAGAACTGCTCTGTTCACATGCTCGCCGTAGCATTTGCAGTGATGAGCCGGTGAACAGAGAAGGCAGCGCTCGTAGAATATTAAAAAAAAAGGCAAACCCCTTTAACCACTTCCCATCCCCCCCCCTCCCCGCAGAGCATTACAGGAAACCACTCATAAACCCTAGAAAACAACTCCATAGGCCCCCTGCAGAGTATTACTTAGCCATACGCCCACCAAGAGAAAACCTCACCTGGTACTGGGCTTCTGCCCTCACCAGCAAACCACTCATAAGCCCCAAAAATCAACTGTGCTTCCTGCAGACTCCAGACTGGCTCCGCCTACTCTGGTCACATGGGCATTACGTCATCAAAGGTCCTTTAGCTGGCTAGGAAATAGCATCTACCGTCAGGACACAGAAGCGCGGGCCCTGAGAGGAGCGAACAGGAGGAGGGCTAAGTACAGTACAGCGCTTCTCTCCCCCTCCTCCTGCATACTAGCCATTCCCTTTATAAGATGCACTGCATAGGGGCCCGATCGCAACTGCGACTGCTACACCAGTGTATGCCGCAGCTGTTGCTATGTTAGAGGCATTGGGAAAAAAATCTGAGGCATCAGCTGGGATGTTATGACCTAGCGACACCGGCAGATACTTAACAGGTTTAGTGGAAAAATGTCTCACCTGTTCTGCGTTTTTGACCGTCATCTGCATCACAATCACTGACCAAACACTGACCAGACACTGACTGTCCTGTTTTTCTTTCCTGATTCGATCCTGATCCTGATCTGGATCCATTCATTTCAATAGGTCCTGAAAAAATCAGGATCGAATCAGGAAAGAAAAAGAGGACGTGTGAATGGAGCCTAAGGCTGGTTTCAATCTAAATAAAGTCTGTGACACATGTAATAAAACACACTGCACTTGTGCATATATGCCAGAAGAGCAACTTGGCTCTATATCACATACATTTCCAAGAAAACCCCCTTAAAGGGGTTGTCCAGGCATTTTCTATTGATGACCTATCCCCACAATAGGTAATCTTTATCAGATCGGCAGAGGTCTGATACCCAGCACACCTGCCGATCAGCTGTATGAGGGGCCGTCTCCCATCTCTCACTCTTCCTGCTTTCTTCTGTATGTCTATGGGACAGCAGCAGCGGACAGGAACAGAGAAGAGCGAGCCGTCTGCTCAATCAGCTGATCGGCGGGGGTGCCAGGTGTCGGACCCCCGCCGATCTGATATTGATGACCTATCCCGAGGATGCGTCATAAATAGAAAAAAAAAACATCTAAGAAATTATTTAGTTGCAGGATTTTTTTTCCATTCAATTTTAGACACCACAAAAAAAACAGTTTGAACCCAGACGTATTTCCAAAAAACGCACCAAAAACGCATCTTTCTTTATCTTTGCATATTTTATCAGTGTTATTATATTACAATTGCTTCATCACGGTATATCCACACAGCAAATGTCCATAAGTACATACAGTCCAGTGTGTGTCTCTGGTTTGCGGCAAGGATCCTGAGCTTAGTGCACAGCAGACATGTAGCTATGCTTCGGGGGAACGCCCCCTTTGTTAAGCATGTGTGTTACACAGCCGTTCAGGTTTAAATATCTACACCGGGTCCACCCTTGTGTCTATTAGGGCTCATGAACACAGCAGGTGCTGGCATACGCCGGGTCCGAAATACACGGGCACCGGTCGCGTGCAGCCCGCATCACAGATCACAGACCCATTCACTTCAATGGGTCCGCAATCACGGAGATGCGGAACAGAGGCACGACTCGGAACACCACAAAAGCAATACGGTGTGCATGCCCTACTTTTTTGCAGTGCGGACCTCTGGATGCGGATCGTGGATTCCATTCAATTGAATGGGTCCATGATCCGAATGCGGTGACCCCACTGTCAGTGCCCGTTCATTGTGGACCTCAAATTGCAGTCTACAACACAGGCACTGACAGCACTTATTCGCATGAGCCCTTAACTTTTGATTCACCAAAGTGTCACATTAAAAACAACTAATCAATATCCTACAAAAAGTCATTAAAATTCTTTTAATCCTTTTGGACTTAAAGGGGTTATCATGTAGACAAAGTTAATACAAACCACTCACTAATGTATTGTTATTATCTATATTGCTTCCTTTGCTGGCTGGATTCATTTTTCCGTCACATTATACACCGCTCGTTACCATGGTTACGACCACAATGCAATCCATTAGAGGTGGTCGTGCTTGCACAATATAGGACAAAACGCCTGCCTCTCTGGTGGCCGGGACCATGGGACCGCACATAGGCTAATGCTTTTTCCTATAGTGTGCAACCATGGCCACCACTGCTGGATTGCAGGGTGGTCGTAACAATGGAAACGAACAGTGTATAATGTGATGGAAAAATGAAACCAACCACCAAAGGAGGCAATATGGACAATCACAATACATTAGTAAGTGCCTTGTGTTAACTTCCTCTACTTAATACTATTTGCTGAAGTGAGACAACCCGTTTAATGAACCTAGTATAGTGAGCCCATACACCTTTCGCTGTAATAGACGAGTCTCAATTGGGGTATATGGATCAATATAGCTATATATATCATACCTCCCAACCGTCCCGGACAGTCCTGGATTACAGTGGCTGTCCCGCTATGGGAGAGGTATGTCCCACTTTCTGGCAGCTGGACGCAGAGACAGTTACCATAATGAAGCAGAGAGCCAGCATCGCCTACCTGCTTCATTATTCCTCCTCCCCGACAGCTCTCTGCACCTCTTGTGTGTGTGTGTGTGGGGGGCGGGGGCAGATGGCAGTCAGCTTTGGCTCCGCCCCCTCCACAGACTAGAGCAGCCAATGTCCTGCTGATGCTGCTAAGAAGAATGTAAGTATATGGTGTTTATTTTTTTTACTTTCTGTGAGGGACACAATGTGGACATTACGCACAATGTGCTTTTTACTGGGGGCACAACATATTACAGGGGGCACAATGTAGGCATATTACAGGGCGGTACAATGTAGGCATATTACTAAGGGCACAATGTGGGCATATTACTGCGGGCACAATGTGGGCATATTACAGGGGGGCACAATGTGGGCATATTACAGGGTGGTACAATGTGGACATATTACTGGGGGGCACAATGTGGGCATATTACAGGGAGGCACAGCTGGGCATATTACTGGGGGTCACAACATGGTCATATTACTGGGGGGCACAGCTGGTCATATTACTGGGGGCACAGCTGGGCATATTACTGGGGGGCACAGCTGGTCATATTACTGGGGGCACAGCTGGGCATATTACTGGGGGGCACAGCTGGTCATATTACTGGAGGCACAGCTGGGCATAATTCTGCACAATGCGTCCCTCTTTGGTGGTTTACAAAGTTGGGAGGTATGAGAGATATATATATATATAAGGTGGAATCTGATTGGTTGCTATGGGCAACTAAGCCAGTTCTACTTTACACCAGTTTGATAAATGACCCCACTATTTCTTGCTTCAAAGAAATGTCGTAACAGTAGTTTTACCATATATGTTTTCACTTTTCTGTTTTCCTTCTTGTGTAGACTGTTTCTTTGCATCATAAGACATGATGGCCGAACGATGGCCGACTCAAATCTCCTGTGATATCTGTCCTACGTATAATTTGCCTCAGGGACATTTTTACTGTCACATGTGGAGAACCAACAGACCTCAATCTTAGATCCAAATAGTGGACGATGCTCCTTTAATAATTGCACTGCAGTTCTGGCAATTTTGGGGGTGATGTCAGCGCTAATTAACCTATTTGCTAAAGACTGACCCCTTCTATATACAAAAAGTATCGGCCTGCAAATAGGGACCCAAATATATGCCAATATATGCCAATGTTTCAAAATGGCTTTTTTAATCATTGCAGCATGCACATCATAAACTGTACAAAACATAGATCTTTTTTGTACCTTTTATCTATTTTTGGGACCAATAAATCGTCTCTGTTGTTGTACTTCCTGACCAACTTGTGTGCCTTCTTCCTTGTCATAGCCCGCTCTATGAATTTATTCATTATATGAGTCACTAGCTGAAGGACCCGGCTTTGCACGGGTATATTTCATTTATTTCATTTAATGTTTGTGTGTGTCATTAAAAGATATTGACAATTTCCACTATAACAGTGACATCTAAAACAGTATCCCGCCCCCTAAACAGTGACCTCCCCAGCCCCCTACCCCTTAACACTGACCCACCCACAGTGCCCCATCTCCTTAAAATGGGACCTCCACAGCAGCCCACCCCCTTAACTTTGACCTTCGCAGCAGCCTGCCCCTTTAACAGTGAGTTCCACAACACCCCACCCCCTTGACAGTGACCTCCACAGGGGCCTGCCCCCCTTAACAGTAACCTCTACAGCACCTGCCCCTTAACACTGACCATAGGTTACAGTCCCCTTAACTAACCTCCACCATTCCCGGCCCCCTTAACAGAGACCTCCACAGCGACTGCCCCTTTAACAGTGACTGCCACAGTACCCCGCTCCCTTAACAATGACCTCCACAGTACCCTGTTACCTTAACAATGACCTCACAGTACCCTGCTGCCCCTTTAATAATGGCCTCCACAGTCCCCTCCTCCCTTAACAATGACCTCCACAGCGGCCGCCCCTTTATTTGTAACCACGACAATACCCGTCTCTTTAACAGTGATTTCCACAATAACCCACCCCCGTAACAGTGACCTCCACAGAGCTCGGTTCCCTTAAAATGTTACCTCCACAACACCCTTCCCCCTTAACAGTGACCTCTACAGCACCCCACCCCTTAACACTGACCTCCACAATGCCCGCCCCTTTAACAGTGACCTCCACAGCATCCCACCACTTTAACATTGACCTCCACAGTGAACCACCCCTTTAACAGTGACCTCCACAGCGACTGCCCCTATATTAGATAGTGACCTCCACAGTAACTCATCCCCTTAACAGTGATTTCCAAAAAACCCCGCCCCCTTAACAGTGGCCTCTACAGAAATCTGCCCCTTAACACTGACCTCCATAGCGGACTGTCCCCTTAACTGTGACCTCTACTGCAGCCTGCCCCTAGGGTGGCCAGAGGTCTGGTTTTAGACTGGACAGTTCGGCTTTCAGACTCCCATGGATGTCCTTTTGAACAGCTCACTCTCAGACAGCAGCACTATGCTGTCTGAGCGTGAGCTGCTGGGAGAAAGTCACCCTCCCTCCCACACTTGCAGGTGACAGAAGTTGATTTTTACCTTCATTGTTTCAATCCCCGCCGGCTGCAGAGTGGCAGTGGACGTGGTCTAATTGAGTCGGGGTGTGGCTTAGTGGGACCTGGGGGGCGGGGTGTTTAAGTCCGTCCATCCGTCTGTCCCCTTAACTGTGACCTCTACAGCACTCTGCTCAACTAACAGTGTCATCCACAGCACCCTGCCCCTTTAAAGCTGACCTACGTCCTGGAGAGCTAAGACAAAGTCTAAAACCTTTCTGGACACCTGATGTACCTGTGTGCCAAATTTCATGATTGTAAATACGACGGTGCGGATTCCTTTAGTGGACATAAATACACACATACACTCAGCTTTATATATCAGATATTTCCCTGGAACTCCTCCTCTTCACTGCAAATACGTCGTACCCTAACCACCGGCCCCTTGTTTGAGGGGCATGGTGACTCTCCATTCTAATCAAGTTATAAGGTGGTTTAGAGAATAAAATGGTCACCAGTTCATGTGCCTTTCTTTGAATCTCGACTTCTAAATAATGTGTGTTAGTACTGTCCCTCGTTAACATTAACTCAATCAGTTCATGAGAACCATTTAGATAACAGCATAAAAGCATTCCGCTGTTCTTCCGACCCTGTCCATAACATAAACACGTCGTCCACATACTGCAACCATAAAAAATGAGTGCAGCATGTGGCATCTGCCTAACACATGTGTAACTTCAAACGCTGACACGAAAGTATTAGCGAAACTTGGTGCTGCAGGGGACCCCATTGACGTCCCCTGCAGCTGCAAGTAGAAATCAGAACCAAAACAAAAAAAAAATGTTGTGAATATTAAATGCAACAAATGACATAAAAAGGCAATAAATTAATTTGATAACCCTGGATTCTCCCCCAATTTATTGCGCACAGAATATTAGTATAAAGACTTTTGATGTCCAATGTGCATAAGAAAGTGACATTAGACATGTCCATGACTTTCATTCTGAAGAGAAACTCACCAGTATCCCTCAAACATAAGGACTGCCGGTTAACAATCTCCTGTAAATATCCATCTATAAATACTGCCAAAGGATCTAACAATCAACCAAGCCCCGAGACGATGGGGCGTCCTGGAGAATTTTTAAGGTCCTTGTGCACCTCTGGTAGCAGGTATAGAAGGGGAACTAATAGAAGTAAGGGTGGACCCAGTGTAGATTCTTAAACCTGAACGGCTGTGTAACACACATACTTAACAAAGGGTGCGTTCCCCCAAAACGTAGCTTCATGTCTGCTGTGTACTAAGCACGGGATCCTTGTTGCAACCAGAGGGACACACACGAGACTGTATGTATTTATGGACATTTGCTGTGTGGATATACCATGAGGAAGCATTTGTAATATGATACCACTGATGGTGGATAAAATAAGCAAAGATAAAGAAAAATGTGTTTTTGGCGCATTTTTTTTTTTTTTTTGGAAATACGTCTGGGTTCAAACATTTCTTTTTTGTGGTGTCTTAAATTGAGTGAAAAAAATTCATGCAGCTAAATCATTTCTTACATGTTTGTTAAGGCTGGGTGCACATCACACAACATACACATTTTACATCTGTTTTAGCCATTTCAGTCTAAAATGTATTGTGTGCAGGATTTTTTTTCCTGTCTTAAAAAAGAATCTGTGATGGAAATAGCTAAAACTGATGCAAAATGTGCATAATAGATGCTCAGGTTCTGTTTTTTTTAACGGGATCGTTCTTTTTTTTCCGTTATTCTGATGGATCAGAAGAATGTAATATGAAACGGTGATGTGAACCCAGGCCTAGTGGTGTTTTACTTGTATTTGTCACGCGAGGTCGGCGTCGCGCTCCCTCTGCACGACATCGCCGGACCTCTCCGCCCCCCTAGAGACGAGCAATAGGGAATTGAAGTGCTGGTCTTGTCAGCCAGCACTTCATGAGTTAATTCTCTGTTTGGGTTTAGCCATGTGGTGCTGATCACACCCACATGGCTACTTTGCATATTGTTTGGACAGCTTGCTCCGCCTCAGGTCATGTGATGCTGGCCACATCACATGATCCTGGGTGGGCTATTTAAAGATGGCAACTGCCTCACTCAGATGCCTGTGATTAGTTTATACTTTTGATCAGTGCTTGTGCGACCTTGTGTTTTGGATTTGCTATTTGGACTCTGACTTTGGACTTGGACTTGGACCTCTCTTCTCTTGACCCCTGGTATTTACGCTATCTCCTGTGTTTGACCCGGCTTGCTGACTACTCTATCATTGTGTTTGTTCCGTCTGTGTTTTGTCTCTCCCTGTGTTCCCTTTCCCTCCCTCTGCACTTACCCAGTATAGGGAACGTCTTCGTGGTTGTCCGCGGCCGCCTAGGGCCGTTTGAGGCAAGTAGGTAGGGAAAGAAGGGGGGTTCAAGTACAGGGCACACCTTCCCTTGTCTCCCCGTGACAGAATCACAGGCCGTATCATATGGAGCAATTGCGGGTGCTCACGGACCAGGTTCAGGGTATGGCGCAGATGATCCAGGACCTGGCCGAGAGGCTCCTACATCAGGAGCAGCTACAACCTGCACTAGTAGCGGCTCCCTCCACATCTAACCCCATTGTGGAACCTCATGTTAAATTGCCGGATCGGTTTTTGGGGGACCGGAAAACTTTCCGTTCCTTTAAGGAGAGCGTAAAATTGTATTTTCGCTTACGTCCTCACTCCTCGGGTGCCGAGCAGCAGCGGGTAGGAATAATTATTTCCTTGCTGCAAGGTGATCCGCAGGAATGGGCCTTTTCTTTACCGCCTGACTCCCCAAGCTTGCAGTCTGTGGAAGCATTTTTTCAGGCCTTAGGCCTATTATATGAGGAGCCTGACTTGACTTCTGTAGCTGAGACTCAGCTCAGAGACATTCGGCAGGGTAACCGTCCAGTAGAGGATTACTGTGCTGAGTTTAGAAAGTGGTGTGTTTCCTCTGGATGGAATGACCCCTGCTTTGAGAAGCCAGTTTAGGGTGGGGCTGTCTGACCATCTTAAGGACTTACTTGTCAGTTACCCTACTCCTGACACCCTAGAGGCGGCCATGACACTAGCCATTAAACTGGATCGTCGAGTGAGGGAGAGACGGAGGGAACGTCAGATATTCCTCAGGGTGTCGTCCTGCCTGAATCCCCTCTTCTGAGTCCACCTTCTACCAGGGTCCCGAAGGAGTCCATACAGTGGGGAGGAACTTTGAGAGATCAGAGACGCTTGAATGGAACCTGTTTCTACTGCGGTGAGACGAACCACTGGCTCCAGCAATGCCCGAAACTTCTGCCCTCTAGAGAGCTTTCTGCCGGAAGTAAGGTAACCCCAGCGGTGGTAAGGAGGAAAGTATTATTACCTATCTCCATTGCGTACAACCAACTCAAGGGGTCCGGTAAGGCTTTTGTTGATTCTGGTTCTGCCATTAATTTTATTGATTTTGATTTTATACAATCTGTGGGGATTCCGCTAGTTCCTTTAAGGAGGGTGATTGAAATTATCGCACTGGATTCCACTCCATTGAATAATGGGAGAGTGGAGTTTTGTACTCCTGAGGTTGTATTAACTGTAGGAATTACCCATACCGAGACTTGTTCCTTCCTTGTATTAAAGGATTTACCTGCCGACCTTGTTTTAGGTCTGCCATGGTTACAGGACCACAACCCTGTGATCAACTGGTCGGTAGGTGAATTGGAAAAATGGGGAATGAATTGTGACAAATGTTGTAAATCAGTATTGCTGTTTGGAGGTACCACTGAGTCTCTTTCCTTGCCCAAGTATATCGGGCGATTTTTCGGACGTTTTTTCCATGTCCGAGACTGAGTTCCTCCCTCCTCACCGGCAATATGATTGCGCCATCGACCTTAATTGAGGGATCCAAATATCCCAAAGGTCGCATTTATAATCTCTCTACTCCTGAACGTCAGTCCATGAGGGATTATCTCAAGGAGAGTCTGGCCAAGGGTCACATCCGGCCTTCAGTTTCTCCCATGGCGGGCAGGTTTTTTCTTTGTTGGTAAAAAGGATGGAGGATTGAGGCCCTGTATCGATTACAGGGAGCTCAATAAAATCACTGTTAAAAACAGATACCCGTTGCCCCTTATTCCTGACTTGCTGAATCAGGTCCAGGGGGCCTGTTGGTTCACCAAGCTGGATTTGAAGGGGGCATACAACCTAATCAGGATTCGTGAGGGGGACGAATGGAAAACTGCTTTTAATACCCCGGAAGGTCATTATGAGTACTTGGTAATGCCTTTTGGGTTAAGTAATGCTCCGGCAATTTTCCAAAACTTTGTCAATGACATTTTTAGACCATTTATTGGGAAATTTGTAATTGTCTATATTGATGACATCCTGATTTTTTTCGTCAGACTGGGAAAGTCACGTATCTCACACCAGGCAAGTGCTGGAGGTGTTGCGTGAAAACAAGTTGTTCGTTAAAGGGGAAAAAGTGTACCTTTGGTGTTCAGGAAGTGGCCTTTTTGGGATACATTCTCACCCCTTTTTCTTTCAAAATGGACCCAGTTAAAGTACAGGCCATTGTGGATTGGGTGCGACCTTCCTCTTTGAAGGCGCTCCAGCGATTTCTGGGGGTTTGCTAATTTTTATCGTAAATTTGTCAAAAATTTTTCTGTGGTAGCCAAACCCATTACGGATTTGACTCGCAAGGGGGCTGATTTAGTCAATTGGCCCCCTGCAGCTATTGAGGCCTTTGAAAGGTTAAAGCAGTGTTTTATTAATGCTCCTGTGTTGGTCCAGCCTGATCAAAGTAAGCCTTTTGTAGTTGAGGTGGATGCGTCTGAGGATGGTGTGGGGGCTGTACTGTCCCAGGGGTCTTCCACCTTAACTAATCTTATGCCATGCGCCTTCTTCTCCCGCAAGTTCTCTCCTGCCGAGAGGAATTATGACATTGGTAATAGGGAGTTACTTGCAATCAAGTGGGCATTTGAGGAATGGCGTCATTTTTTAGAAGGGGCAGTTCACCGCATTACGGTCCTCACGGATCATAAGAATTTAATGTTTTTAGAATCGGCTAAGCGATTGAATCCTAGACAGGCGAGGTGGGCTTTATTCTTTACTCGTTTTGATTTTTGTGTTACCTTCAGACCCGGGAGCAAGAACGTTAAGGCCGATGCCTTATCCCGAAGTTTCAAGGCGTATCAGCCTCCTGACGTCCCTCCTGAGCCCATCCTGCCAGCTGATATCATCGTGGCCGCTACCTCATCTGACCTCGCTTCTGAAATCTCGGCAGGACAACATCTTGCTCCGATTGGTACCCCCAATGACAAATTGTTTGTGCCGGCTCATTTGCGATTGCAACTGCTGGGTGAGTGCCATAATTCTGTTTTGTGTGGACATCCTGGCATCAATGCCACCAAGGAGTTGGTCTCTAGGCAGTATTGGTGGCCGTCAATCTCCAGAGATGTTCAGGCTTTTGTAACTGCGTGTAACACTTGTGCCAGGTCCAAGAATACCAAGACACGACCTATGGGTGAGTTACATCCTTTACCCAATACCTAGTAGACCTTGGTCACATCTGTCCATGGACTTTATCACAGACTTGCCGTGCTCTGAGGGTAAAACGTGATATTTGTGGTGGTTGACAGATTCAGCAAAATGTGTCATTTTATTCCTTTTGCGTAAATTACCCTCTGCAAAGGTCTTGGCGTCCGTGTTCATGGATAATATTGTCAAACTGCATGGTGTTCCTGAGAATATCGTTTCTGATAGGGGAGTACAGTTTGTGTCTAGGTTCTGGAGGGCGTTCTGTAATAAGATTGGTATCTCTTTGTCCTTTTCATCAAGCCTTTCATCCGGAGACCAACGGTCAGACTGAACGTCTTAACCAATCCGTTGAGCAATATCTCAGATGTTAGTTTCTGATAACCAACATGTGTGGGCCAGATTCCTCGTCTCTTGGCTGAATTTGCAATTAATAATCGTGTTAATTCATCCTCTGGGATGTCGCCGTTTTTTCTGCAATATGGGTTTT